>OY974083.1:24126191-24346191 GCA_963854165.1 Sylvicola cinctus | reverse complement strand
TAACAATATCGGAACGGACTTGGAATAATTAGCGGAGAAAGAAGACCCTGTTGAGCTTGACTCTAGTCTGGCATTGTAAGGAGACATAAGAGGTGTAGCATAAGTGGGAGATTTGTAATCTTTGTGGTTGCTTATCAACAATGAAATACCACTACTCATATTGTTTCCTTACTTACTTGATTAGGTGGACATGTATCACTTTACTTAGCCATTTAATGGCGTTTAGCATTGTGATGCGAAATTCTTGTTAAAAGTATCAAGAGTTTGTTGTGCAATTCGATTGAGGATAAACAAGTGTCTATGCGTGTGCAGTGCCTGTGCATCCTCGTGGTGTGTGTGTATTGTATACGTGTACGCTTGGTGTGGCTTTTATGGCTTAGACATGATCAATTCAAGGACAATGCCAGGTGGGGAGTTTGACTGGGGCGGTACATCTCTCAAATAATAACGGAGGTGTCCCAAGGCCAGCTCAGTGCGGACAGAAACCGCACATAGAGCAAAAGGGCAAATGCTGGATTGATCTCGGTATTCAGTACATACAGAGACAGCAAAAGCTCGGCCTATCGATCCTTTTGGTTTTTAAAGAGTTTTTAACAAGAGGTGTCAGAAAAGTTACCACAGGGATAACTGGCTTGTGGCGGCCAAGCGTTCATAGCGACGTCGCTTTTGATCCTTCGATGTCGGCTCTTCCTATCATTGTGAAGCAAAATTCACCAAGCGTTAGATTGTTCACCCAAGCAAGGGAACGTGTGCTGGGTTTAGACCGTCGTGAGACAGGTTAGTTTTACCCTACTGATTACATTATCTTGACCCGATAGCATTTCTGCGTAGTACGAGAGGAACCGCAGGTACGGACCCATGGCACAATACTTGTTCGAGCGAACAGTGGTATGTTGCTACGTCCGTCTTATTATGCCTGAACGCCTCTAAGGTCGTATCCGTGCTAGATCCAGGGACAATAATTTTATGGGGCTACCATGCATTGCAGCTGGCACAAAATCACATTATAAAGTTGTGCTTCGCGCATTACGATATTATATGATGATGCCTAATTATCATACAACATAGTATGATTGGGTGTATAATGATGTACTGTCCTATTAATATACTAGTTGTTAAATGATAAAACATTAGGTTGTGTGATGCTGGTGCCTAAAATCAATTGTAAACGACTTTGGTAACAGGCAGTGTGTTGTAAGTGGTAGAGCAGCTGCCATACTGCGATCCACTGAAGCTTACCCTTGCTTGCTGATTGCATGTTTTGAGGCCGGTTAGAAGGATGTAGGGCGCATATTACGGAAGTTGCATTTATATGGGATGTGTGTGTTATATGGGCGCATGTAGTGTAGCAAGTCCGAATACACAGGAAGGCAATTTTTTAATTTATATACGACCCCAAGGGCATATATTAATTTATATAGGACCCCAAGGGCATATAGAAATATTTGTAATCCGACTTTTTTCGGAAAAAAAGTTGATGATGCAGAAACTCGTTTTGACACCCCCTGAGTCCAAAAAAGTGTTCTAGAAAAAAAATGTGCAAAAGTACGTCAGTACGCCGTACTATAGAAAAATGATCGAAAAAAAAAACTTCTAAACTACTGGACCGATTTGTATGAACATTTTTTGTAAACTATTAAACAAAAATATAAGAATAGAATCTTCGATTTTTCGAGGTCAGATCCTTCAAGGTCAAGTTATTGACAAAAGAATTTTTTTTCGTATAGGGGCTCAAAAATGGGTCCTAAGATTTTTTTCATTTCCACAACAATTAATCTTCAGGGTATCTTAAACAAAACTGCATATATCCTATATCCCGCTAGATGCTCCTTCTGTCGAAAAAGGGGGTGGACAAGGACAAACCCCACTTTTCTATCTCAGCCACCTTGCACAATATCAAAAAAATTCTTGCAGATTATTGTATTATAAAATCAGATAAGAAAATTTGCGAAACATTTCAAGGTCAAAATTGAAAAATTCAAGGTCAAATTTTTTATATCCCAGCAACCTTTAATATTTCTTTGATTTTTTTTTTCACATTATTGTAGGCTTAAATGAGACAAAAAAACTTGCTGAACATTTCAAGGTCGAAATCGGAAATTTCAAGGTTCGACGTACGGCGTACGGCGCACGTATCTCAGAAACCCTAACTATTTTTGAAATTTTTTTTTCACATTATTGTAGGAATAAATAAAATAAGAAAACATGCTGAACATTTCAAGGTCAAATTTTGAAAACTCAAGGACATATTTTTACAATGAAAATTTTTAATTCAAATACTATATGTTTTAGGGTACTATGATGTTCTACATTATTGATAATCTAAATAAAATTACCAATTTTGGACAAAAATCAAGGTCAAAATTAGGAAATTTCAAGGTCAAATTTTTCATTTCTCCGAAAAGCTTTATTAAAATGTAGTAAAGCAACAGTCGTATATAAATTCACACCTCGTTCTCCCTGCGATGTAGTTTTTTTTTTTTTTTTTAGAGAGGAAAATACTTTATGTACACCACCCATACGGATGGTAGTGTGGGACTCACTCCGAAGAGCATACCCACTAAAAACCTCATATTATGCCTAGGTTACATGCAGGCAGCACACAGGGTAATGCTTCCGCATCAACCCCCTCTGTCCCTCCGGTTACCCTGTCCTTGTCATTGTCGACTGATGGAAGACGTTGACAATGGACAGACCACCTATGAGGACACGCGTGGATAGGATTTTGAGGTCCGGCGGTTTTAGGACCTTAAGGCGGAGAAGATCCCCAACTGACTTAGCACTCCATACTCCGTGTGACGAGATGGTAAGAGAGGTGAATATCACCCTCTCTACGGAGTAGGTGCTCTTGACTATCTCCTCAAGCTTGGAGTACTTCTCAAGTTTCCTCAAGTGGGCGGCGTTTAGATCGACGCGACCTCCTACAACTTGGGCATCAACCACAATGGCCGATGACCCGCGTATAAGGATGACGTCCGGTTTCTGTAGCAACCCACCTTGTCGGAGATGAGGTTCTTTAAGAATTCTCGTACTCTTTTGTTGCTTGAAGAGATGTCAATACATGCGTCATGACGTTGAATCCTTTTTCCGTGTGTTCGGTGGCACTGCTGCAACACATAATTGAGGGTCTCCCCAGTGTTGCAGCCAGCTCGACAGTGGCGGTCACGTGCTCGACCCCTCGACATCCTTGCCCTTACCGGTAGGGCATTGATCCGCAACTTGTTCATACGAACGAAGTCGCGACCAGATGTCATTAGGGTCCCGTCAACTAACCACCGGTGCTGCTGTGCCCCGGATCGAGATTCTTTAAGGGGACGGCCATCATTGGAATCATGCAGGGAGCGCGCAAACCGACTCTTATACAAGCCCATTGTGAGAATGGGTTTGGCTGTATCCTTGAGTCGTTTCACCGCGCCCTCCACCTACAATTCAACGAAGCGTTTCATCTCCTCCGGGGTTTCGCCGTCTTCAATGACTTTGAGCTTCCGGGGTCGACGATATCGCTGAATCGGTATGACCCAACGAAGTAATGGTAGTGATAGGCCGCCATCCTTAACGTCCGCATGAAAGTATGCGTTGGGGACGTCGTGTGGTAGTGCAAGCCACTTGCGGACTGATGTTCGTACCGCAATGTCCAACTGGTTCAGGAGGCTGGTGTTTGTAGCACCTAGGACTAGTAGATGATATAATCCTGGAAGTACCACTGTTCGCAAAGCAAACAGCCGCTTCTGCGGTTTAAACGACGCAGCGGTAAGGATCTTGAGGTCGCTCGCGAACTTATCCATTGGATTACTCCTTGAGCGTCCCTCCGGTGAGAACCGTACCCCCAGGTACCTCCAGTCATCTGACCTCCTGAGAGCGGGTAGTGGTCGCCCTGCACAGCGGAAAATGTGACTTGCATCTACCACACACTTCTTCTCCCGTGGAACCGTTTTCATGGCCACACTGAAGCACTTCGACGCGTTCACGCTCAACCTACACTGTTGTAGATAGTTGGATGTATCATCCAGTAGTACCTGCAGGCCCCGGGCAGATTGGGCTAATAGCACCAGGTCGTCCGCGAATGCCATTGCGTTGTGTGTAATGTCGCCAATCCGGAAGCCAACCCCGGGAGGTAGCTTCGCGATTGATCACGAGGTTAAACAGTACCGGTGACAATGGGTCGCCCTGTTTGACATCGCATGTGGGGTGTATTCCTCGTGACTCCCACCCATTGCAACAGATCCGCGTACGAATTTGCTCATACGTTCCTGCAATGTACTCTATCATCAGTGTGGGGACACCCGATGACCACAAACTTTAGAACTTCAGTCCTGAAGTCATCAGGACCGTCGCGGCTTGTGAACCTTGTCTTTCAGTAGTAGGACTCTTCTCCTCGGACAGTTCCGCCTGCAATAAAACTCGTTCTTTGTGGGCGGTGCTTCGACGCTGTCCTTTAATGGATTCCAGATTTCTACCACTGAGTTTGGTCGTGAGACACTGGTACAAGTTCTTCTCCCCGGCAAACACAAGCAGAGCCTCATATCGAGCTAATAGAGCCAATTCCTCGCTTGTCCAACGCGCCTTCCGCGGTTCCACGTTTTGCCTTGCATCGTAGAAATCCTTGTGCCCTCTCTTGTGGTGCTGTCCGCGACCCCCTTAGGTTGCGAAAGACCTTCCGCACAGGGGGAACTCGCAGACAAAGGCAAGAGTAGGTGGGGGCACAGGGCTGAGGGGGCTGGCAACCCCAACCAAGCAGGAACCACGAGAAGGTCGTCACTTGCTAAACTATGCTCTCAAGAGGTAAGCCACCGAGAGAGTCATAGTTACTCCCGCCTTTTTTTCCTCCTTCTTTTATATTTTGAAAATTTATTTTAAACAAATTAAAATTTAAATATGATTTAATAACATCTTTAAAACAAATAAGAATGCTCATTCGATTAAGTTTGTGGTAAAGGGACCATTTCAATCCATGCAGTACCATTGTTGTCATAACGGAACGTTTCGACTCCCTTAGTAACGATAAACTCATCATTCATGACAAGAGCATTATCAGGCTTAAAGTCGAACGGCAACTCTGAAAAGACGCTCCATTCGTCTTTCATAAAATCGTAACGCTCTACGATTTTTGAGCGGCCCCCAAACACGTACAACATTTGTTCATGAATCATGCAAAGTGCCTTATATCGCGGATGTAAGAGAGGAGCCATTGTCGACCATTCTCCGGTTTCAATGTCGAACTTCTCAACATCGCGTAGATCATCATTAATTCCTCCCACTACGTAAACACAATTATTGAATAAAATAGCGGTGCAAAGTGCCCGTTTCACTTTCATAGGAAACGCAATGCATCTGATTTCGTTAGTGGTCAGATTTAAAACGAAGACTCTGTTACATGTTTGTCGGCCAATATATCCTCCCATGAAGTAAATTTCTGTCTCGACAATGCAAGTCGCTTGGCATTGTATTTTCAGCCGATGGTAAAGAGGACGAACAACAGCCTTTTCAGTTTGTGATGGATCTGTCAAATCAATTAAGAATAGTTCGTTCTTTCCGAATTTTGAATACAGAACTTGATTTCCTTGTACAAAAATATTGCCAATAGAATCTGTGTCAGAACTGCGAATACTGTGAATTTTTTTCCAATATCGGCCGGCAACATCGTATTTGAAAAAAACATTATTAGAGATTTTAAAAATTTCAAATTTTTGCCAGTTCTCCCACGCCGTGGTGGGCAATGGAAAAGTTGCCCACTTTAACTCCATTCTCGAGAATTAGCTTCCCATCGACTCGCCCTCGATTTCCTTAATTGGCTCCATTATTTATTGGGAAAATTGATTTCAAAAATTATTATCTTTACTTAAACTCAACTAGTGGAAAGCGTCCAAAGTCGGTTGTCGATTATCAGAAAAATGTCAGAGAGTCATAGTTACTCCCGCCGTTTACCCGCGCTTACTTGAATTTCTTAACTTTGACATTCAGAGCACTGGGCAGAAATCATATTGTGTCAACACCAACGTTGGGGCCATCACAATGCTTTGTTTTAATTAGACAGTCGGATTCCCCAAGTCCGTGCCAGTTCTGAATTAATTGTTTATTGATAATCTTTTTAGCTGAAGCGCTGTACACACTTGCGCATGCACAAACACAAAAGCCATATTAGCAAGAAAGTTCCGCAATTTGGCCATGAAATCTACCACCCGGGAACCGGCCTGCAAACGCTCTTGCGAACATAAGCTGGCCGGCCCAGGACGAGCACATGAAACCATATATTATTGCTTCCCAATCAAGCCCGATTATCTCAATCTTCAGAGCCAATCCTTATCTCGAAATTACGGATCTAATTTGCCGATTCCCTTACCTACATTATTCTTTCGACTAGAGGCTCTTTACCTTGGAGACCAGCTGCGGATATCGGTACGGACTGTTGAGATGTTTGCGTGGCCCCACCATAGATTTTCAAGGTCCAAGGAGAAAGTACTGACACAACAATAAATGTCATGCTCTTCCAACTCATTAACCATATCTCTCTTTTAAAGACTTCCATTGTTAAACAGTTGTTCAACAGAAAAGAAAACTCTTCCAGTACCTCTCGAAGGCTTCTCTATGGTTGTTCCTGTTGCCAGGATGAGTACTAAGAGACCCATATTTTATTAAACAAACGTATACTCAACAGGTTACGGAATTGGAACCGTATTCCCTTTCGCTCCTTAATAATATGGTAAGAATATTGATATTGTGTATCATATCATAGAAATACCAAAAATTAATGTCGGCTTTCGCCTAGAGCTTAAGACCGACTAACTCGTGATCAACCACTGTTCACACGAAACCCTTCTCCACTTCGGTCCTCCAAGGTCTCATTCGATTATTTGCTACTACCACCAAGATCTGTGCCAATGGCGTTGTATCATCTATTTTAACGGTGATGTATAGGCATACGACTTTAGCGCCATCCATTTTAAGGGCTAGTTGCTTCGGCAGGTGGGTTGTTACACACTCCTTAGCGAATTACGACTTCCATGTCCACCGTCCTGCTGTTTTAAGCAACCAACGCCTTTCATGGTGTCAATATGAGTCGTTAATTTTGGCGCCTTATCATCACGTTTGGTTCATCCCACAGCGCCAGTTCTGCTTACCAAAAGTGGCCCACTGGGCACAATATATCCATCCATTGTCTTCAATTAAGAAAGACAAGGTTTTTACCCATTTAAAGTTTGAGAATAGGTTGAGGTCGTTTCTTCCCCAAGGCCTCTAATCATTCGCTTTACGAGATAAGATTATATTTGCTTATAAATTCATTGCACCAGTTATCCTGAGGAAAACTTCGGAGGGAACCAGCTACTAGATGGTTCGATTGGCCTTTCGCCCCAATACCCAATTCTGACAATCGATTTGCACGTCAGAACTGCTTCAGTCCTTCATCAGGGTTTCCCCTGACTTCAACTTGATCAGGTATAGTTCACCATCTTTCGGGTCACAGCATGTATGCTCAAGGTACGCTCCAGTACAGAGGATTGACATATAAAATGACTACCATGTACTATATAGAACGCCCCAGGATGGCAGACTGTTAAATAAATATAACAATCTTTATCCCATATACATAGTTATGTTAATTTGGTTTATACATTATGAAGAGCAAGCTCGACACTAACTCATTGACTCGCACACATGTTAGACTTCTTGGTCCGTGTTTCAAGACGGGTCCCGAAGGTATCCCAAATCTATCGCATTGCCAATCGAATACATACATACTACATATTGTGCAAATACAATAAAGTAATTTACACCGCAGTTAAAAAGTATGATTCTCAAACTCCATCGGATATTTATCGGGACACTATATAGTATTACACCGTACATGGGCAAGCCCACATACAAATGCAAACAGGTACCATTAAGGCCGTATGATAAATAATAACATTGAACAAATAAATTGAACAATTGTCCTACTATGAGAAAAGTGCATGCAAACAATTGCTTGCTTATATTGAATTTCTCATTTCAGATATTCAGGTTCATCGGGTTTAACCCCTAAGCGGTTTCACGTACTTTTTAACTCTCTATTCAGAGTTCTTTTCAATTTTCCCTCAGGGTACTTGTTCGCTATCGGTCTCGTAGTTGTATTTAGCCTTAGATGGAGTTTACCACCAACTTAGTGCTGCACTATCAAGCAACACGACTCTTAAGAGAAGCCTTCTCATGCAAACGAACAATAGTCACTACGGGCCTGGCACCCTCTATGGGTAGATGGGCCCCATTCAAGAAGGACTTGAACGTACTGTCGTAGCTTATGAGATAATAGACTCTCCATATACTGCATCCTCTACTAACCCACAACAGATTAGAGAGCTTAGTGCTGGGCTTGTCCCTTTTCGCTCGCCGCTACTAAGGGAATCCTAGTTAGTTTCTTTTCCTCGCCTCATTAACATGCTTTAATTCAGGGGGTAGTCTCACATGAGTTGAGGTCGTCTAAAATTGTATATTCTTATTGGATTGTATATATAGCTTACACTTTATTATTTGTAATATTGAAAACAAAACATTCACAAAATCACACTTGGTTACACCGTTTCATTAACCGTGATTAATCGTTTGACATACTTAATGCTCATGTACATGAAATAATATATATATATGATATTTAAGAGAACATTGAAATTAGTCTAAACTAGTTATTTCGTCTGTTACTGTACGTGTGTTACTTTTCTCTGATCTAATCCATAAATGCTTTATAATTATACATATCAAAATAAATGACTGTAATTGCATTATACGGTAACATATCAAAAGCATTAAAACACATTTGCGCAACCATATCAGAAATATGTTTGTATCCAGCTAATTGTTCCATCATTATTATATGTAGTATCATGTATCAACATCGGCATTGTATGCTGTTAATCATACGGGACCTTTTTAAATGTGTGTGATTTGATATTATAATGAGTTATATGAGCTCACCTGCCCACCATTGAGTGATTTCGTGGCGAGAATGGATGAGAAGCAGGACCTTAGGGTCGTCAGCCACATCAGCAGCCTGTTCATCGACAACGCGACTACCGACCCTCAATACAGGGCCCTCATGGCTGGGTCGTCTCGAAGACCATTTCCGCGAAATTTACCAACAGTATCATGATCAGTATTGTTACTAACTTGCTTTCAGATAAGTGCTCCGGACCCTTAGTTATCTATGCGACCTCGCCCACAACCCCCAGCGCTCCTGTCGGAAAACTCTGCCTAGGCGTGTGAGCTGCCGACAGACGTGCTATGGTGGCGTTAGAGGTCGTGGGCCTCGCATAATTAATTTTAAGTTTGTCTTTGAGTTTAGTTTAAGTTTAGCTTGTAGTGGCCCACTTGTTGGTCTTAGGTTTAATTTAATCTTAAGGCCCTTCAGGTATAGTATGTAAGGTAGTGAGTAGGCCCTTTTGGCATAGATTTAAGGTAGCGTGTAGGTCCTTTTGGCATAGTTTTAAGCTTTTTTATTTCTTAACTTTAGAATAAGCACCTCACAAAGGCATGTTATTAGGTTTTTTAATTTTTCCTAGATTTAAGCGTATCACCTAATTTGCCACACATAATAACACCAGCTCTTAAATTTAGATAAGTATAACTGACCGTTAAATTGTCCTAATTGCCCTAAGCTTTACCATTTAAGTTTATGTATTAGTTTTATAAGGAACAATAAATGGATTTTTGAATTTGAATTTGAATTTTCAGCATTCAGTCGACAACGTTACTGCAGTGAACACGCATCATCGCATCGCAATAATGACTCGTACCAAGCAGACCGCACGTAAATCTACAGGAGGTAAAGCCCCTCGTAAACAATTGGCTACTAAAGCTGCTCGCAAGATTGCGCCAGCCACCAGAGGTGTTAAGAAGCCACATCGTTATCGCCCAGGAACCGTCGCCCTTCGTGAGATCCGCCGTTACCAAAAGAGTACCGAACTTTTGATCCGAAGCTGCTTTTCCAGCGTTTGGTTCGTGAAATCGCTCATGATTTCAAAACTGACTTGCGTTTCCAGAGCTCCGCTGTGTTGGCATTGCAAGAAGCTAGCGAAGCATACTTGGTCGGTCTTTTCGAAGACACCAATCTGTGCGCTATCCATGCCAAGCGTGTCACCATTATGCCCAAGGTGACTCAAATCGAACAAAAACAACGAGATTTTATTTCTTTGTTTGTTTATAATTCATTTGTTTAACCCTGATAAGGGCTCTTGTTTTTTGTTTTGTTGCTACTACCATAGTAACTATCATCATCATTTACAACAATTACTTCTTCTTTAAAGCAGCTTTCTTGGGTGAACCACCACTTGCAGCTGATTTATTTGCAGCAACGGCCTTCTTCGGTTTTGGTGCTTTTGGCTTCGTCGCACTAGTCGCCGATTTGGTGGCCTTTGTTATACGGCCTCTTTAGCGGCAGCCTTCTTTGTAACAGCCGCTGATGCAGCTGCCACCTTCTTTTTATCACCACCACCCGCAACGGCAGTAGCTGCTAATTTCTTTGCGGCTGTTGTTTTTTTTGCAGCAACAGCAGTGGACTTTGCCGCCGATGATTTGGTCGACTTTGCGGCAGCGACTTTCTTCACACCACCAGCACTCTTTGAAGCTACTGCGGCGGCCTTCTTCTTCAATTTGGCGGCAGCAGCCTTTTTCGCTGCAGCACCACCAACACTAGCTCCACCCTCATCATAGTTGGATTTCTTTGTTGCGGCTGGTTTCTTGCTCTTGGCCAATTTGAATGATCCAGATGCACCCTTACCTTTCGTTTGGATGAGCGTATTGTTGGCGACAGCAATGCGCAAATAACGCTTAATGAATGGCGCCAATTTCTCAGCGTCAGTCTTGTAGTTTGATGTCAAATACTTCTTGATTGCCTGCAATGATGAATCACCACGATCTTTCAAATTCTTGATGGCATTGTACACTATCTTACCAGTTGGTGGATGCGAACGTTTCACGGCTGGTTTCTTGGTGGTTGCTGCCGCCGCTGCTGTTGTTGCCTTAGCCGTAGCTGCTTTGCTCCCTTTGCACACGAGCGAAATTGTTACTGTGAATGTGTTTGTTTGGAAATTGTCAAAAGCAATTTATGACGATTGCGAATCTAATGACTGCATAATCAATTATAATTATCTATCGCATGAACAATTAGTGTTAAATGAGAGTAGACACATGTTTGCCGAATGCAATGCATCTTTTTCGAATAATAATAATATTATTAATAAAACTCTTTAAATTTTTTGTGTAATATATTTGTTCGGCCCTGAAAAGGGCCATTTGAGTTTTGTATGGGGGATGTTGTATGGAGGTGGTGGTTCCATTTACTTGGAGCTAGTGTATTTTGTAACAGCCTTTGTTCCCTCACTAACAGCGTGCTTAACCAACTCACCGGGCAACAACAGACGAACAGAGGTCTGAATTTCCCGACGCTTGTTGTAGTGAGCTAAACGGCTAGCCTCAGCAGCAATACGCTCAAAGATGTCATTCACAAAAATGTTCATGATGGACATGGCTTTGCTGGAGATTCCAGTATCGGGATGCACTTGTTTCAACACCTTGTAAATGTAGATTGCGCAGCTCTCCTTGCGCTTACGCTTCTTCTTCTTATCCGACTTGGAGATGTTCTTTTGGGCTTTGCCAGCCTTTTTGGCTGCTTTTCCACTAGTTTTTAGCGGCATGCTAATGACGATGTGTGCGGCCTGCAGTCTCACTTTTTTTTTTTTTTTTGAAGTAGGTCAAGACCCTATATTTTCAATTAAAATTCTAGATACATTATAATGTTCTGTGCCAAGTTAGGCGGTTTTAAAAGATACATTTCATTTTACATTAAGTCTGAGTGAACATATTATTGAGAAAATTTATTGACGGCTTGCTGCCCATTGCGGGGTCAAGAGAGAGGGAAGGGGAGGCAAGATGAGGTGAATTGATGGAGGGTGTGGAACTGGGTTGCGACTTTCGGTACGAACGTTTTTTTGATACGTTTTGAGATACACCGTATTTCGATACGTACTTTTTAAATTTCGGTACGTTTTGAAATAATCACAAAAAAAATTTACCTAATAATATTGGTGTGAAGTTTTCAACAAAATACATATGAAAATCATCCGGACTGTAAAAACCGTAAACCGAATGAAAATTTTCTTAACACGGGTATACTGAATATTGCAATATATCTATATATATAAAAGAAAGTCGTGTTAGTTACACCACTTATAACTCAAGAACGGCAGAACAGATTTGGATGAAAATTGGTAGATAGGTAGCTAGAGCCAGGAGACGGACATAAGATACTTTTTATCCCGTTCGACAGCGTTAAAGTGTGACTTGACATGAAACGTCAGTCACTATAAAACGTGGTATAACAAAAAAGAATCAGACTTGGAATAACAAAACGCAAATGACAGCTATGTAATTGACGTATAATGACAGCTATGTATTATAAGTGGTGTAACTAACACGACTTTCTTTTATATATATAGATAAGAAGATCAGTGGTCGGCACCAACACATTTATATGTTTGCATTGCGTTAGTGTGCATTTTTGTTCGCCTAACAGCGGAATAACAGCGACGTAACAGAAACAAATCGCAGCAGCGACGCATACGTGAGCGTACGTGAGCGGCAGCGCAGTCGCCACGAAAATTTCCTATGCGCTCGAGATAGGGCCGTGCCGATAGCTGATATAGATGATAGTGCCATTGCCCATTCGTATAAACAGTGAAGTGAACTATAAAGCTCGGTATGGTTGAAAATTTGAGTTTTGAAATAAATTAATAATATCTCCAATATATAAATTAATTTTTATTGTATTAATTAAAACAAAAAAATTATTTTTCTATTTCGGGCTATGCCCGATTTTATTTTGAATTGAAGATACTCAATGTCGAGCACTATGTGTTTGCGTTACAATGGGTGATCTAAAACTAAATCCGGCTACTGCATCACCAACTGCAATTTAGTTAATCGCGCGACTCAGCAGAAATGACCGTGTGACAATTGTATGACACCTGATCGCCTCTGCGCTGGAATGCGCTGATAAGATTTGGTCGTGTGAAATATTTAATTTATTATTTCACACGCTTCAAATAATACCGTTATTAACTACTCCCCCTTTTAAGTTGAGCCGTCCTCGGCGTTTTGCAGATTTTTAACTATCTCTGCCACGACTGCTTCCTGGTCCACTTTCTTCCTCTGCCTTTCACGTTTGTTATCGTTGTTTATTTTGAGTTTACTCACTACGATGAACATGAGCGCTGACAAGATTGCGGTTATGAGGAGTGCAAAAAACGCAATACTTCGGGTTGCTACTGCTTCTGATAGTGATGCAA
The DNA here is from genome assembly GCA_963854165.1 of Sylvicola cinctus. NCBI lineage: Eukaryota > Metazoa > Arthropoda > Insecta > Diptera > Anisopodidae > Sylvicola > Sylvicola cinctus. The sequence continues at coordinate 24,332,878 of OY974083.1, read as the reverse complement.
TATGTTCTCTGTTTTTGAAATGAACTTCCATTAGTAGTCATCACATTGCTGTTTGACTCTAGCACGTTTGTCATTTGGTTGTTGATGATAATAATTCCATCGTCGATTTCATTAATGGCTTCCAAGTGGTACGCGGATGTCGTCTTGCATGATGCTGAATTGTTGTTCATCAGCTGAAGCACACAGGTGTTGTCCATGTCTGCCTGGCAAAAGGTTGATGTTATTGCATCCTGACATCTTTTTCTTCTTCTTCTTTACAAGCCCTTATTCGTCCACTCCTGAACGAAGGCCTCCCGTAAGTCTTTCCAATCTTCTCTGTCCGTCGTCATCCTTGGCCATGTTCTGCCAAACACTCGTTTGATGTCGTCATCCCATCTGCAAGGTGGTCGTCCTCTCCGTCTAGTCCTATCCCTGGGGGTCCATTCATATAATTGTCTGCTCCACTGATCTGACCTTATAAGATGTCCGGCCCATTGGTGTTTTAGGCTCGCTATTCTGGTAATTACATCGCTGACCATTGATCGTTGTCTTATAAGAATGTTACTAACTCTATCGTCCAGTCTAATGCTCAGCATGCTTCTCTCCATATTCCGCTGGCATACTGCAACCATTCCTACAGTCTTGTATGTGAACGGCCATGTCTCTGATGCGTAGGTCAGCGTTGGCAAAATGCATTGGTTATATACTTTCGCCTTCAGATGTTGTGGCAATTTTCTGTCATTGAACACTTTTTGCAGCTTGCCATATGCTGCCCAGGCGAGCCTTATTCTTCTTTTTACTTTCTCCTCTATACTGGGGCTCGAGAGAGAAATTCTTTGACCAAGGTATATAAATTCGTTTTTAAATTCAATTACATCATTATCTATTTTCAAAGTTTGCCCCTCTATATTTGTCAATATATGGGTTTTTGTCATGTTGATTTAAAGCCAATTCTTTTTGCCATTTCTTTTAAATCTCGTATCATGTTCGTCATATCATCAAAATTAGTAGCAATTAAGGCAATATCGTCTGCGAATCGAAGGTGGTTTAGGTATTTTCCGTTTATTTTTATTCCTTTTTTTCCTTTTTTTTTTCCTTTTTTGTCCCAGTCTATTGTTCGGAATATATCCTCCAACACGGCAATAAATAGTTTTGGAGATAGGGTGTCTCCCTGGCGAACTCCTCTTTTTTGATAAATTTCTACAATTTCGTCGCATATATTAATTTCACTTTTGCAACCCTCGTATAAGGATTTGATTATTTGGATATATCTGTGATCGATTTGGCAGCGTTTCAGGGCGTTTATAACTGCCCAGTTTTCGATCGTGTCGAACGCCTTTTCGAAATCCACAAATGTTACAATCAATGGAATGCCATACTCTTTTGCCTTCTGGGTAAGGTCTCTAAGGGCGTGAATATGTGTAGTAGTGTTAAATCCTTTTCTAAATCCAGCTTGCTCGGTTGGTTGATTCTCATCTAGTTTTGCGTTTATTCTCGTTGCAATAATCTTGAAAAATAATTTTGAAATGTGAGATGTCAGGGATATTGGTCTGTAATTGCTTATATTTGCTCGGTCACCTTTTTTGTAAATTAATAACATGTCTGATTTTTTCCAGTTCTCTGGGATATTACCTTCTTCCAGGCATTTGTTGAATAATAATTTCAGAGTACTTGTGCACGAGTTTCCGGCGTATTTAATCAACTCAGCCGTAACTGCGTCTGGCCCTGAGCATTTGTTGTTCTTGATAGACATCAGGCCCTTTCTTATCTCTGTTACAGTTATAGTCGGGATTTCGTCTGTTTCATGTCTAGTTAAGATGGCTCTTTGGTCATTTGGTATTTGGGAGTCTTCTACCTGGCTATTATAAAGTTGTTGATAAAACTTTTCAACTATTCTTTTAATCTCAAATCTATTGGTGCAGATAACGCCCTCTTCGTTTTTCATTGTTCTTATCTGTTCTGTTTTCCAGGAAATTTTCTTTGTAAAAACTTTAGGGCCTCGGTTACTTTCAATAACCTCTTCTATTATGCTCGTATTATAATTTCGTACGTCTTTTCGGGTCTCTTTTCGAATTTCTCTGTTCAGCTCTCTACATCGACTTATATTTTCAATTGTACAGGTATCTTTCAGTAGTTTTCCTCTTTCAGCTATCTTCTGTTTTGTAGAGCTTGAGAGTTTACTATCTGTTATTGTCTTTGTTTTTCCAATAATTAATTCGGCTGCTGTTGTTAGGGCCTTTGTTAACGAGTTATCGATAGCGGTTATATCATTTTGGTTATTCTGAGAAGATAATTGATTTTGGGTTTCTGTTATATACTGGAGAGCTTTTTCTTCATCTGTTCGTAATATAGCAGTGTTAAATTTTGTTTTGCGCTTAGCACCCAGTTTGAGTAGATTGTAACGACTTTTGAGCCTTATTTTTGCCCTCACCATGCGATTGTCTGTATAAAACGAAACACTGTTAAGAACGCTTACATCTTTTACAATTGATTTTTCTCTTGTCATAATATAGTCAATTTCATTCTTAGTCTTCCCGTTTGGGCTTCTCCAGGTCCATTTTCGTCTCTGTTTTTTTTTAAAGAAAGAGTTCATTATGTGCAAGCTATGTTGTTCCGCAAAGTTCATAAGGGTTTCTCCTCTATTGTTTCTATCTCCTGATCCAAACTTTCCAAGTACCGACTCGCCGGTACGGGCTATGCCCACTTTAGCATTGAAATCTCCTATGATGAATGTGTATTTTGTTTGGCTCATATTCATTGCCGCCGTTACATCGTCGTAGAATGATTGCACTTCATCGTCGCTATGTGAGCTTGTCGGGGCGTAGACTTGTATCAGTTTAAGATCTATCATGTTTGATATTTTAATAATTATAAAGGCCACTCTTACCGAGAAACTTCTTGTCTCAATAATATTTATTTTTTTTTTTTTTGGCTAATTTACTATGGACAAGGAAACTCACACCATATTGTCCTATGTTTTCCTCTCCTCTAAAATATAGAGTGTTGCCAGATTTTAGTTTTATTGTGCTCTCACCAGTTAGTCGCGTCTCTGAGAGTCCAATGACATCCCATTTAATATCGACGAGAGCTTCTTTGAGCTCTGCTACCCGATCTTCAGAGCTAATCGTTCTGACATTGAGCGTTGCTATATATAGGTCGTTTTCCGGATGACAGCCTATCATAACCCGGGGATTCTTAGCACCCCCTCTTCCACCGCTGGTCTCTCCGCTGTCGTAGTGAGGGCAGATGGAAGTACCGGGAACTAGGGGCCGGTTTTCTTCGTTGCGATTATTCATGACTTATGGGGTTTTTGGCCGAGTAATCTCCCGCGCTGGCCAGACGTGTTGGGAGATAGACAGTAGCCCAGCTAACTAGGGCTGTGGTCGCCGCCGTTGAGTATTTGTGCATCGTCCGTCGTTGTAAGAATATCGTCCGCCGCCGTTGTGCACCTTTACTTCGTCCGCTGCCGATCCTGATGCCCATCCCGTCCTGATGGTCATTTCAGCAGTGAGCCTAAAATTTGGGAAAGAGTAGCAATTGTCGAAACAAAGAACTTATCGTACCAAACATAACCTCACTGCCACCCCCGGTCTTGTTTGTTCGTTGATTTGCTTCCCGCTGGGGTTTTAACCCAACCTTTCACAAATTCCTCAACTTAACAGCTGTCACCACTTGTAGGTAAGACTCGGAGACATCTTTTTACAGGCTTATAAATACCATTACATTTGGCAACAATCTCAGTGTATAAAGATAAAATTTTGTTGTTTTGAATTACAGGAAAAATTTTTACTCTATTACATAACATTAAAATTTTTGGGTACTTAATTTGAAACAAGAGAATATTATCGTTTTGTAAAATTCTTAATTTGGAAATACTTAAAATACTGTTTATACTAATATTAACTGCATGTTCATTTCTAATAATAATTTCGACTTTTTTCATACTCAAGACAATTGGATTTATGATATTTACTTTAGCAAGCATTACTGAATAAACCAAATTATTTAAATCATTTATGATGGCCTTATTACGGCTTAGGATAATTTTGATCAAGTATTCATTTTCCGGAATCGATCGGATAGTTTGTTTTAAAAGTTCGTTAACTGTTTCGGTCATTGCATTAATTTTCACCTGGGTCTCAGAGTTTATAAGAATTTGTTGTTCGTTTGCTTCAATCAATGCGCCTTGCTTGTACTTAACTTCGTGAAAGTCATCAAAGTCCGGAGTACCGGCCACATACTTTAGCATTGTTCCGAGAAAATTTATACTACGGGAATGGCGGTGGTGGGTTTTGAGCGTCTCTAGAAGGAGGGTAATCTGGTCTGCGTCCGTCTGAAGTACTTTTCGAATAGTCATGTCAGGTATGAGTTTTAAGACTTTGTCCGATTCATATGCCATATTCTCATAAATTGTCAGGTTAGTAAAGTGCGTCAGGTCATTGAATAGATCGCGATAGTATGTCCATCGCTTACCGGTATGTAGTGGGATTGTGAGTAATCAAGAAGTTTGGCGGAACTGCCGATGATGAAAAATAAAAGTCTGAAATTACATTAGAGATTTATCGCAAATTACTTTTGTGAACTTGTCTGCTGTCAATAAGAAGTGTCGTACCTAAATCTTTTTGAACCGTTTTTTCTACAAAGAGTTTGGTAAACTTGTTACCTATTCGTTTATTAGTTCGAACAAATACTTTGTCACCTGGATTGAATATTCTAGTTATTTTATTTTTGTTATGATGATTGAGGTAAGCTTGCTGGGTGTTTTCAATTTTAGCTTTTATCTCGTCCTTTAGGATGGTGGGTATTGAATGAATAAGATCAATTGGTTTATGATTAGTAACAGAATGAATAGTTCTGTTATATTTGGCTGTGGCAAGAAGAATAAGTTCATTTGTATCAACAATTTGTTGTTCCAATTTAGTGCATCTAGTTATTTCTGTTAAGGTGCTGTGAAATCTTTCAATTTGACCGTTAGTTGTGCTATGGAATGGAGGAGTCGTGAAAATATTTATTTTAAACTGATCTCTAAATAATGACTTTATCGCTTCGGAATTGAATGACTTTTCATTGTCACAGACCACTGTTGTCGTATCCCTAAAGAAATTAAGTATTCCCAATAAAGGCTCTTTGACGTCAACTATTGATCTTGACTTGATTGGTCTAACTATTGCAAATTTAGAAAACTTGTCAATGCAGGTAAGAAAGTGTTTCTTATCTGTGGAATAAATATCTATATGAAGAATTTCACCAGAGTAGCAAGGTATTGGTGCTTTACCAATCTGTGGATTAGGTGGATGGCGTTGGTATTTTGACTCGTTACAAATTTTACAGTTCGAAACTATTTCAGATAATCTTTGTCGGATTTTTGGAAAGAAATAGTCGAGAAGAACGTGCTTTGCATTTTCAAGAGCGGAGCGATGAGCTCGGTTGTGCTCTTTAGCAAGAATTTCAACTTGATCACTTTCGTTCGTAACATCCATTAAAAAATTTTCTGTATGTAAAAATTTGACTGACGGAAACATTTTTGAAATTTTATCCTGAATTTGGGCTAACGTTGGTAAATCGCATTGAATAGCGTTTATAACGTCTGGGTTCACTGTTTGTTTGAATATTTTAAAAAGATTATTTATATTATTAAAAGTAATGGTGTGTCTGGTCAGTGTTTTAAAAACAACTTTCGTTTCCTTAGTGGTTTCGCTACCGTGTTCGATAATCAATTGATTTCTAAAGCAGTTCACTGGGTTTTGGACAGTAGGTATTGTTTGAGTCAACGATTCCTCGCTGTGTGCTGTTGCTGATTCAGAGTTACTAGATTTGCTGAGGGCGTTTATATGTTGCCTAGATAAAGCATCCGCGACGTAATTTTCCTTACCAGGTTTATAAAAGAATTTGGGAGCGAATTCTTCGACAAAGGCTCTCCATCTTTTTATTTTCGCATTTGAATTTTTATCGGATATTGCAAATGTGAGGGGTTGATGGTCCGTGAAAATGTTAAGATTTTTAACACCATAAAGGTAGTTCCGGAGTTTTTGGAGTGACCAAACTATAGCTAAAAGTTCACGCTCATTTGTTGCGTAATTTTCTTCGGTAGCTGATAGTGTTCTTGATATCATTGTGATTGGTCTACCCTCTTGAGATAAAACTGCACCAATTGCATTCGCTGATGCGTCAGTAGTTAAATCAAAGGGCTTCTCGAAGTTTGGATATAAAAGAAGGACATCTTCTGAGGCTAAAATATTTTTTATTTTTCTAAAGGCATGGATGGCGGTTTTATCGAAATCGATTTTTATATTTTTTGATTGGTTTGCACCTATGCAACCATTTTCGCCACGTAAGTATTTTGTTAGTGGTTTACAAATTTCAGCATAATCCTTTATGAAACGTCTGTAATAACCAGACAATCCAAGGAAGGACCGTAAAGCACGGAGGGTTTTTGGAATTTCGTATTCAACTATATCTTTAACTTTATTAGGGCATGTTTTAATACCGTTACTTGAAACTGTGAATCCTAAAAATTCAACTTCTTCTTTAAAGAACTTTGATTTCTCTGGGGCAACACGCATGTTGACCTTGTGAAGTTTTTCCAGAATAATATCAATATCTTTAAGATGTTGACTTTTTGAATTTGAAAATATGATAACATCATCTATATAAACATGGCAGATTTTTCCGATCTCATCTCTTAAATTATCATCAATAGCTCTTTGGAAAATGCTTGGAGCATTTTTGAGTCCAAATGGAAGTCGACAGAATTCATATTTGCCATTGTTAACAGAAAACGCTGTTTTCTCTCTGTCTTTTTCTGATAATAATATTTGATGGAAACCAGATTTAAAATCGATTGTGGAAAAGTATGTTGATTTTCCCATATTTGCCAAGATTACAGAAGTGTCAGGAATTGGATATTTGTCGTTGATAGTTTTGCTGTTTAGCTTTCGGAAATCAATGACAAGTCTCATCTTTCGATTAACTTCATTATCAATTCCTTTTTTATCAACGACCCAGATAGGATTGTTGAAAGGTGACCGTGAAGGTCTAATGATTCTGTTGGCAAGAAGATCACTTATTTCATTGTTTACGAATTTTGAGGCGGCCATGGGGTATGGATACGATTTGGAATAGACTGGATCGCAATCTGAAGTCCTAATGGTAGCAACTATTTTTGTGTTATAAGGTAGTGCTTCATTAGGGTCTGCAAAAACTTTAGCATGTTTAGAGATTATTTCTGAAAATGAATCCATAACATCTTTGGGTATCATTGCGGATTTCAAACAAATGTTATTCACTTCCCCACAGGAGTAATAAATAAGTTTTTCTTCTCCGAATCTGTGTGATATTTTGCCTTTGTCAAGATCAAGTCTTGCATGGATTTCCTTAAGGAAATCAAGGCCAATGATTCCATCAAAGGTACTGAGACTTGGTAGTATGAAAAATGGGGTATTTGTTTTAAAAATATTGATCAAGCATTTATATTTGATTTCGTCGGTGCCATGAATTGATTTAACTGAAAACGGCTTGTTGACGGGTTTGACCCCTTTAAGAGAAGAGAAATTTTTTATATAGTTTTTTGATGCTCCAGTGTCGATAAGCAATTTGATAGTTTTTCCTGCTATTTCCCTTTTTACATAGGGCAGGAGGGACTTTCCCCTAAAAAATTAATCTGATCGTTCTGATTTTCAGCCAAGGGCTCAACATAACTTCCTTCATCGCAAAAATCATCGGATTGATCATAATGGTCTTCATTATAATCATCACCGTCTTGTTCATCATTATAACAACCAAGTTCGGTTGATAATTCATTAGCCATATGATTAACCCTTTGGAATTTTGAAATAGGTTGACGGTCGGACTCTATTGGTCGTTTGAACGGAGTTCGTTGTTCATTTTGAGAATAGAATTGGGCACGGTTTGGTGGCTGATTTCGTTTAAGATAAGACATAGAACGATCAACCTCCATTGGAACAGGGTCTTGTGGTTTTTACCTAAATTCGTTTTGAGGATTTCCATTTCGCTGGAAACCTTGATAATGTTGATTATTTCGCTTAAATGTGTAGTGGGGTGAATTATGGGAACCATATTGATTAGAAAACTGATTTTTTAGTCTCGGATTGAACCGAGGTGACCTATCCTGTTGGTTAATAAAGGAATCCGCGAACGCAGAGCGTGAATGGTTAGCTTCGAGTTCCTGTGCCAAGGCCAATGCTGATTGCATATCATTTGGTCTTGTTGAGAACAGGATATCGCAGAAAGGTTTGTTCAAACCCGAAATAAAGGTACGCAAAGCATCTTGCCGATATTTTAGGCTTAATGATGAAATGAGCTGATTGTTATTTCCATGTGTCATTATAGTTTTATTTATAAGCAAAGTTAATTTTTGTTCAACCTTGTCATAAAATTGGGTGATTGAAAGCTGCCCTTGTCTCGATGTGGACATTTCCTGCTCGATAAGATGAACAGGTTTCTTATCCGCATACGTAAAGTTGAGACGTGCAATAATTGCATGAAAATTTAAAACAGTGTTAAATGATGACAGAACTGAGTCTGCAGAACCTACTACCTTGTTCCGTAAGATTGCAACTGCTTGGTAATGTTTAGAGCTACCTTCGTGTTGCTCGAACAGTTTGTATGCAGCTTGCGCTGCTTGTCTCCATGAGACATATCTTACGGTATCACCATTAAACTCTGGCAATGATTTTATGATATCGAGAGATTCTTGACATTCTTTTTTCAAATCAATAGTAACAGGTTCATATTCTGTTACTGGAGTGGGTTTTTCTAATAAATTAAGCCTACTACTTAATTCAGTAATGGTTTGCTCAAATGATTGTCTCATTTGTTCATTAGCTGCCTTAGCAGAGGCTGTAATAACAGCTTGCAATTGAGCGGCGTCCATTATGTTAATTTTTTAACTAAGACCACAATAATCAATTAAAAAAAAGAAAGTTTCGCGTTATTGAGTTTAAAGAAGTGGAAATTATTTTACAAAATTTTTATTTTTTTTTTTGGGTAACAATCACTGCTTAACTCTATTACTTACATATATTATCTTGCTGAACATGTTTTAGTTACTATAATATTATTTTAACACTTTAGAATTTTTTGTTTACAATATTTTCCTTTTGTTGGGTAATAATAACACTTTAGATTTTTTTTTTTGGTTTACAATATTTTTCTTTTTTTGGGTAATAATAACACTTTAGATTTTCTTTCTTATAATATTTTATTATTATATTTATTAATATATTAATAATATTTTTATTTTTTCCTTTATAAGGATATTTGCTTTACTTTTTATTTTACTGTTCCAGTAATATGTTTTTTTCACATAAAAATATTTGTTTCACTTTTTTATTTTATCGTTCCTTTTTTAAACTTTTTTGAAAATATGGATTTTCTCCTTCTTCATAAGGATACTTTTTTCTTATTTCTAAAACCCTTACTTATGAGGGTACTTAAATGATGCTCCGGCCGGAATTATTCGCGGTTTTCAAGCACTTGGCCACGATTTAAAAAAAAAACACTTGGAAATTATTTTTTTTACGTGGCCCCACGTTGGGCGCCAATTAATTTTTATTGTATTAATTAAAACAAAAAAATTATTTTTCTATTTCGGGCTATGCCCGATTTTATTTTGAATTGAAGATACTCAATGTCGAGCACTATGTGCTTGCGTTACAATGGGTGATCTAAAACTAAATCCGGCTACTGCATCACCAACTGCAATTTAGTTAATCGCGTGACTCAGCAGAAATGACCGTGTGACAATTGTATGACACCTGATCGCCTCTGCGCTGGAATGCGCTGATAAGATTTGGTCGTGTGAAATATTTAATTTATTATTTCACACGCTTCAAATAATACCGTTATTAACTTATATAAAAGAAAGTCGTGTTAGTTACACCACTTATAACTCAAGAACGGCAGAACAGATTTGGATGAAAATTGGTAGGGAGGTAGCTTAGAGCCAGGAGACGGACATAAGATACTTTTTATCCCGTTCGACAGCGTTAAAGTGTAACTTGACATGAAACGTCAGTCACTATAAAACGTGGTATAACAAAAAAGACTTGGAATAACAAAACGCAAATGACAGCTATGTTATTGACGTATAATGACAGCTATGTATTATAAGTGGTGTAACTAACACGACTTTCTTTTATATATATAGATAAGAAGATCAGTGGTCGGCACCAACTCATTTATATGTTTGCATTGCGTTAGTGTGCATTTTTGTTCGCCTAACAGCGGAATAACAGCGACGTAACAGAAACAAATCGCAGCAACGACGCATACGTGAGCGTACGTGAGCGGCAGCGCAGTCGCCACGAAAATTTCCTATGCACTCGAGATAGGGCCCTGCCGATAGCTGATATAGATGATAGTGCCATTGCCCATTCGTATAAACAGTGAAGTGAACTATAAAGCTCGGTATGGTTGAAAATTTGAGTTTTGAAATAAATTAATAATAATAGGTGAATTGAAGTGAAGTGAAGTTTAATTAATAAACCGCACGCAATAAACCGCACGCACACATTCTTATTTGGTCAGTGGAAAGAATTCAGCCTGACCAAATAGATGATATCATATGTGCCGAGATTTATGATCATGAAGTCGATCCAGATCTACATGATGTTGTTACTACTAATATGATTCATGGACCGTGTGGTGCCATCAATCCCCAATCACCTTGCATGGTCGATGGAAAGTGCTCTAAACGATATCCACGGAAATTAACGGCGGAGACTGTCACTGGCAACGATGGTTATCCGCTGTATCGGCGTCGATCACCAGATGACAACGGTCGAACTGTCACAACGAAAGTGAAAAGAATGGATTTCGTTGTCGACAACAGTTGGATTGTTCCATATTCGCCACTTATTTCTAAAACGTTCAAGACACATTGCAACGTTGAATACTGCAATTCAGTTAAGTCCATAAAATATATTTGCAAATATGTCACGAAAGGCAACCAGACATTTCACATGGTCAATTATACGTGGCATGTTCACGGGTCGGAAGACCATCTGCGTTGTTTGTTTTTGCGCCAGATAATAAAACAAAAAATGTCGTGTATCACAAGGTACTTAAGTGAACCTATGTACTAAAATACAGAAATAATAATGAATGATTAATAAAGATATTTAATTTTTTTGTATTTTTTCCAATAAAAAAAAAAAAATCTGCTTATTTATTGCCATTAAGGCGGAACAAAGTTCGCCGGGTCAGCTAGTATGATAATAATTATAGAGTTATACTATGTATAATATATATATTATATTAATATAATACAGTATACACTATACAATGTACATTAATCTTTTATGACAATGCATGTAAATATATATACAAAATATAGGCTGAAATCACGACTTTCTACGTACTATATAGGAAAAATAACCGCGTGGCGCGTGCTTTATATAGCTTTCGTTTAACAAAGAAAAACTGACAGTTAAAAATTATAGTTCATTCTAGTTCATGTGAATATAGTGCCGGTTGCCTACAAGCGTTTGCTCTCAACAATATAAACATAAAAATTAATTTAAAAATAAACTCAATATTTTACTTTATATTAATTAGTCTAGGTCATAATTTAATTGTTATATACGTATTAGTTTTATTTTGCATTTAATTAATTATATATATAAAATAAGTTAGTTTAATTTTTAAGGTTCATTTTTTTTTATTTGTGTTGTTTGCAAATTGCTGAGGGTGTAAGGCAAAATAATGAGCCAAAAAAACATGCTGAGCTCTTGGTTGCACAAGAAACCGGCTACATCGAAAGAGTAAGTTCTGCTTTTACAAATATTAAATCTGAATTTCAAAGAAATGATGCACCAGTACCATCCAATGACTTGCAAATGATGAATGCCTATGAAGGAACATTAGCAAAAAGAAAAAAATACGATGTCCATTTTCGAAGCGAGTGGATGACGGAGTTCGGGCAGTGGCTGAATGAGAACAAGGAGGAAAAAATATGCATATACGGCAAAAAAGTGACTGTTGGAGGACATGCTCATCTTGTCCGCCACTCTGAGACTGCTCTCCACAAAATGAAGATGAAGGCCAGTACAAACCAGAGCAATATTGATCATTTTGCTACTGTGGAGGTGGACTCGATACATAAGGAGACTAGCAACTTGGAATCAGTACTAACCATGTTTGTAGCATCACACAGTTTACCCTTTTCGTGTTTGGATCACTTGGGAAAATGTCTAAAGAGTGCGATACCAGACTCAAAAATTGTCAAAAATTTCAACATCAACCGCAAAAAGGGACAACAAATTGTTATAAACACTACAGCTCCAATCAAGGCAAAGGAAATCGAAAGCATTGCTAACAGTTCGTATTTTTCAATTATCATTGATGAAAGCACGGACATTTCAATGTCAACAAACCTTGCATTGATTGTAAGAACATTTTGGAAGACGAACTTATTGTAATTACCGCGGAAAATCGCGGAGTTATTGACAGCTTTCCTCGTGAGGTATTTTTTTTACTCTATTTATTTTCGCGTTTCCAAAATACTTCTGGAATGTTGAAAAATACGTGTGAAAATTTTCGGAGCGATCCCATTTACAGTTTCGGCAAGGTTTTTCGCAAGGTGGGTTTTCATGGTTTTCGTGTTTAAAATACGCCTCTATTACTTTTACAATGTTGGCAAATATATGTGTCGTTTAGGAATGTACTTACATAATAGAAAACGCAGATTTTTTCGCGGTTTTCGCGGATTATTTTCGCGGTAAAAATACACCTATATTACTTCTACAATGATGGCAAACACTTGTGTAAAATTTCGTTTCGATCCCATTTTCCGTTTTGGAGTGATTGCGTACCATACATGCATACATACACGGTCGTTAAGAAATTTATATATTAGATAGTTCCACGGAAAATTTCGCGGATTTTTTCGTGACATGTCTTTTATTAATTGATTACTGACAAACCGATTACAGCAATCGTTTTTGGTTAAAGTAAATTTTTTCGCAAACCGACATTTTTTCCGGGGTTTTCGCGTTTTATTTTCGCGGTAAAAATGCCCCTACATTACTTCTACAATGATGGCAAACACGTGTGCAAAATTTTGTGGCCATCCCATTTTTGGTTTTGGCGTAATTGAAAGATATACCCACACGATCATTTAGTAATGTATATAATAGATAGTCCCGCGGAAAATCGCGGAAAATTTCGTGGATTTTTTCGCGTCATGTTTTTTATTAACTGACTACTGACAAACCGATTACAGCAATCATTTTTGGTAAAAGACAATTTTTTCGCGAACCGCGATTTTTTTCGCGGTTTTCGCGGTTTATATTCGCGTTGAAAATATGCCTATTTTACTTTTAGAAAGTTGGCAAATACGTGTGTAAAATTTCGTGGCGATCCCATTTTCAGTTTTGGCGTGATTGCATGACATACATACATACATACATACATGGTCGTTTAGAAATTTATATATTAGATTTACTCAAAAGGCAGTTGTGAATCGGCTACTAGAGCAGTGGGTACCACTTCAACCATTGACTTACTATGGGACACGACAAAGCCTAAATTTTGCAGCTAGTGCTTGAGGCATACTCTAGAATGCATCAATACTAATGCAAATCAAATACATTTTCACATTAATCGTGTATGTACTAACCACCATTTTATTCCATAAAATAACTGGTATACAATTAAGCGTTGCCCATAAAAACGTGTAGTACACTTTACAATAAAAATCTGTTATATTTCACAGCTTTGCAATTTTTATGAATAAAACAATAATTAAATTGACTTTAATCTTAGACTAAAACTTTAATTATTACGAAATATTGTAAAACCATGTAGTATAAACAAATTAAAAATGCTTATACCTACTTAATTTTACAAGAAATGGAAATAATTGTTATTTCGATATCATTTTTGTTAATTTAAAACATTAACAAAAATTTTATCGAGATAACAATTATTTCCATTTCTTGTAAAATTCTAGATTTTCAGTGAATAATAATAATAAACATATTAATTTACCAAAAAACTATTCTGAATGTGACATTAATATACGAGCGACAAGCTCAAAAGGTAAATTAAACACAGCTCTTGCAGCAGTAAGCGGCACGGCGCAAGCGAGCTTAACTCAGATATTTGTAGAAATTCGATAAATGTATTCTAATTAATTAATTGTAAATACGCACTATTGATCCTTTATCCTATAAAGCAAAATTTTGCGTTCAATTTGATGTATTGATGCGTCAACTGCAAAATTTTAAATGATTTTACTATTAAACATATTGTCTAATTTGATTTGGTAAAGGAAATTTTCTGAAAATAGTACTAAATATTTTATCGATATATCAATTAAATCGATTCAAAAACCTTATCTTGGATTTGCCGCACAATTCTTAATTTTTTTAGTGAGACAAAGCATATAAATGATAGAACTTTATTTAAAATAGAGCTCGTAAAAATGTATGTGTAGAACAGTTTTGAAATATTTTTATTTAAAACAAAAAAATGTTGATAACCCTGTTCGGTTGCTCTGGTAACCTCATAACGAAATAAATTGTTTATATGAGCTGTCACTTTGGAAGAAGTGTTCTCAAAAATATCCAATTATTAAATTAAATTGCAATAAAAGTGAATTTTGTGATTAAAAACTACAATGAAGTGTTGCGTGCCAGGATGTGCCACATTCAAATTACGTGCGAAAGGTCGAAAACCATCGCATAAGGGTTTTTTCAGGTAAGTTTGGGCTGTGATTCTGAGGGTTTGAAAATACCTCATTTTTATTTGATAAAATCAGTGCTTTCCTCAATTTGTAAAGTGACAAAATTGTTTGTGTAATATAAAATAGAGTGTAAATTTAATGTAGTTTTAATTTTAATTAAAAATTTGGTGTTTTTAAATTAATTTTTAGTGTTAAACAACGAGACATGCCATTCTGGCAATATGATCATTGTCTCTTTCGAATTTTCATATTTTCTCTTTCATAACAAAAACATGTGTTTAAAGTACCAGGGTTACCGGTATTAATTTAAAAAAAAAATAATTGCAATGAATCAATAATAATGCAAAAATTATTAATAATTGTTTAAAAACCATGAAATCGTCGTAAAAATAATATTACGTTGAAGAATAAGTATTGAAATAGTTCAATGTTATTTTAGGTTTCCACAGGATGAGAATCTTCAAGAAGCATGGGTCAAAGTGATTTGGCCATTAGGTGGTGGGCCGATGGTAATAAGGCCATCACATATTGTTTGTATTAACCATTTCAGAGAATCTGAATTTACAAAAAAAAACTGCCGCGGCAGCCGCTTTAATTTAATTACAGGTTCTGTCCCGTCTCTCAACATACAGCCACCGTTGCAGCCTGCGACTACGGTTGTCCAAGATGACATCAGTATTACAACAGATTCACAGGACTCAGATAATACAAAAGATATCGTAAGTTACTATCAAAGCTTTGTTATGATTTGATTGTTGCGTGTCCGTTCTATTTGTTGGTTTGTGTTCGTTTGGGTTCGTTTGGGTTCGTTTGTGTTCGTTTATGTACGTTTGTGTTCTTAAACACAGTCGTGTATTTAAATATAAATTAATATGCCCACATCCATTAGCTCAAACGTTTAAAGTTAAAACTGGAAAAGATGTCTGTGAAACTGCAAATTGAGAGAAGAAGAAGCAAAACTCTCCGACAGAAGGTGCTTCGTCAAAAAAACCACATTGCGCATTTGACTCAAAAATTGTCCACTTCAACACCAGCAGCCCACATTGCATCTTTATCTTCACAGTTCAAAAAATTGCTTCCAATATACATACGTATTATAGTAGTACACGCTTCTTTTTTTTGTAGGTACACCAAAGTCCCAATCTTTACGGTAACTGTTAAAAGTAAAGGACAATTTAAAAAAACTCAGTGTTAAGTACACTTTAATATTTGATAAATTTTAAATTCATAAAAAATGTAATTAAATAACTTACCGTTTAATATATTTCTTAATTAAAATAATTTGCCAAAATATTTAACACACAACAATTCATATATATATCAGAACCACGTTTATTACCAGAATCTCGATAATGAAAAAAAAATTTTTGTTTTTTCATCAAGTCAAGGCCATGTTAGGGCAATATTTAAAAGAAAGAGACTCTTAGAATAACAAAAAGAGACAACTACAGACTATGGAAAAATAAATCGCATTTTGTGTCTGTACGCCACACTAAGGCAATTTTTGCACACTATTAAAAACTCGCGAAGTGTGGAATTTTGTTTTTGCGAAGTGTGGATGCATTCCAACCTTAAACTGGGAAGTCACAACATGGTGACAGATTTGTAGTAATCGATCCACAACCTAGCGAGAAGTCTCACATCCTAGTATTTAGTCTAGTATATCTATACTCTATGCTATTCATAGATTTCCACATAGAGTTTAAGATTTATATTTTATACATGTTGTACGAAATATGAATACATATATCTAAATTCTAGTGCCAATGCTTAAAAATGCTGCCTCCACGTAGATTGTTTTTCAGATTTTTTTCTAAATTGTTTTCACTCCATCATAATAAAATTTAAGAAAATCTATAAAAATGGGAGTATGAAAATAATATTGACAATACTTTAAACTACATAATAGAATTAAATGACTATCGCTATCTAAGAAATTGAAAACTAAGTTTTATGGATTTTCTCAGATAAAATCTATGATGGAGTAAAAAAAAATTTAGAAAAAATGTTGAAAAAATCTTCGTGGAATTTAGCATTTTTAAACATTCATATATATATATATCATAATTTTTATATATTGTTTTATATACTTATCAACGGTTACGTTACTTGGAATTAACTTTACGTTACTTGGAAGTTGTGACAAAAAAGAAACTGAATTAAATTTTTATTTTGAACAATTTTTATTTGCTCAACTAATATTATGATGTACGAAGTATTAAGATACACACTACTACTCTTCGCGTTGTGTGCGAGCATGTCATTCGTCAATTTTCTACTACAGATTCGTATATTACATATGTATTTTTATTTTCTACGGCTGACACATGTGTGCAGGGTGCACGGTTGTTGCTGTTCTGTTGTACATTTCGCCTCTGTATACATGAAAGTGTGTAAATAGCTGCGACTGAGTCTGTGAGTTGTGACTGTGACTCGAATATCGCAAATCCCCTACATGAAAAGTTCAAAATCGCAGTCACAGGTTTTTCGAGCAAGTCACAGTTGACTGTGACTGCGACTATGAAATATCTGTGACAAGTATCTGTGACTGTGATTGCCGACCAACCCTAGAAACGTGCTATCATGAATAATAATTATGATGAAATTTTCAAGTTTGCTCATTCCGCCATCACATACCTAAAACATTTAAAATTTCCCAGTGAGAGAAAGGCCACTTAAGCCAAGAATACAATGTGAAATATGTCTGGAAGCATTGCTTGGGGAAAGAAATGATCTATTGTGTTCCTTGGTAGAGTATAAATCTAGGGGAAAGCTCATATATCCGTCTAAATACGTTATTACTGTATGTAGGGAATCTGAAAAACAGCTACGAGGTAGTTTACATAATAAAAAACAATCCCAATATATGACAAAATTGTGCAACAGCATATATAAAAGCGTTGTCGAAAACAATATTTTAAGTCCATTTTCAACGCATGACTTTGAGACTGGACCTATTGATGGACACATTTCAATTTTAACCAAAAATATAATTAATAAATTTTGTACTCTCCGATTCAGGCACGAATGTTTCAAGGAATGTCAACAATTGTCGAATCGTCAACTTCTTTCAAAATTAATTTTATTCCAAGGAAATTAAAACCTCCTAATGAGTAAACAGAGACAAACAGGGTAGGCTTTGACTGGTTGTATGCCTGTTCCGGCTACCTCCCAGAGTTGTAACTGTCGTTATTCTCTATAATTAATTTTGAATAACTTCAAATAATGCATGCACTGTGCACTGAGGTGGGAACGGTAGGGGGTGATAGGGTAGGCTCTGACCGGATGTAGCACAGGCGTGGTTACATCCCAGAGTTGCAACTATGCACCACTCTACCATGTCCTCCGTGCGCCTCCACGCGGCGACCACCGGATACTGGAAATATTGTTTCAGGCTAAGACTCGGGGGATAGATTTTGTAATTATCGTATAATAAAACAAAACATTTTATAAATAAAACCCTTTTTTTATTATATCGTTGAATTTTTTTTAAAATAAATTAAATTTATTTTGGACACAAAAACTTCTTTTGCAAAAAAAAAAAAAACTGGCAGCCATGAAAAGTAGCACAGTTTTTAAATAATTTTTCAGTAAGAAAGAGACTAGTCGCTGCGCAAAAGAGAACGAAATACAATATTTCACAAAACATGCCTCAAAAATTTGTTCGTGATGTCAAGTCCACTAGTAAGTCAATGACTTCAACAATATTTTACACTTCAACACGATGACAGGAATCTCAAAGCAACAGATGTATACCAAAAATTAAATGATAAGAGTATTAAAATATATTTGATGTTCCTATATATATTATAACGTGCTATTGAAGTCTATTAAAGAATTAATACAAGGTATAGCTCAAAATGTTCTTAAAAAAGACTACGTGACAAAGTCCGAGTTGTGGGACATCGACTTTAACTCAAACTGGCTGAGTCTCGATAAAGTGTTTGCTGGAACAAAAGCTGAAATCGAGATATGCAAGCCTAACAATTCATCTCTTGCAAATGATTTTAAAATAAATGTCAGGCTTTTTTATTTAAATATAAGTATTGTCAGGTGAAGCCAATGAAATAATCCCTATTTTAATGGAAGTTTTCCCTCAAGAGGAAAACAATTTTGATTCCATTGTTACGGAACTGAGGCTACTGGCCAATGAGAGTGCAATAAGCAATATAGATATAGACATAGAACAATTTTGGCTAAAAGTCTCGTTATTAAAAAAAATCTCCTGATGTACTTAAATATGCAAATATTGCAAGAATTGCCAAAGGTCTTTTGACTATACCGCATTCCTCTGCAAATGTGGAAAGAATATTTTCTTTCCAAAATTTGATAAAATCCAAATGCAGGAACAGACTACAAACTAAAACATTAGCATCGTTAATTAAAACCAAAGATCTTCTAAAGGCAAATAAGTCATGTTGCCATGATTACAGACTGGACAATTCTGTGTTACAAAGTAATTTAAAATACATATCGAATGACGCTCTTTTGGAGTAAATAATTAAAATAATGCAATTAATATAGTCAATGAGTACTGAAAAGGAGATGTGGAATACGCATTAATTTTTGACTTTAGGACTTCGTAAAGAGTATAGTTAGCCCTGAAGTCAAAAATTACCGCGTACTCCACACCCCCTTTTCAGTACTCGTTGACTGGACTGAATAGTGGCTGTTTATATTATGTAAGATAAGCTAAAACTTTTGTAAATAAAATAAACACCTAAATTTTTATATTATTATGTTATAAAATATTATTAAAAATTCATTGTTTTATTTTATTTATGTAATAATAATAAAATTTGCATAATAATTTATTATATAATATGTATACGTAACATGATTTTTTTATTATAAAAAGCATTCGATACGGATTCGATACGTTTTTTTTCCAAAGAAAAGTACGTTTTAACCATCCCGAAATCCTTCCCTGGTGTGGGATAGCCCGCAATGCGAGCGTTGGCCAGTAACACCTCTCTGGTGACAGACATGAGGAGGAAGTTGAGGGGAAGAGAAATGGAGTTCGATAAGGGAATATCGGAGTGGGTGGTGACCAGGTTAGTAATAATGGGGTTCGGATGGGAACGGATTTTGCAAGCAATGTTGCTGGCGGCTTGGAGAAGGAAAGAACAAGTGTCTTTTTTCATTTTGGACTTTTTCCAGACACGGTAGTTGCTGATGTAATGCAAGTCCGGATGGTCGTATTTGCGCCAAAGACCAGTGACGTAACGCAGACATTTGTTTTCGAAACGGATTAAGGAAAGAAGGAGAGTTCTGTGGACATTAGCCCAGATGGGAAAGGCGTAGGAGAACACAGGGCGTATGGTTTGGGAGTATAGGAGGGACTTTACCCGAATCGGGAGAGCTCTTTTCCTGAGCAAGGGGATGGGGATGCCAAGAGCTTTGCGTGCTAGACCAAGGCGGTGGGTGATATGAGAGTCAAATGAAAGGGAAGTGTGGAAAGTAGACCGCAGAGTTCACTGGAAGAAGAGGGGTAGTGCCAATAATAAGTTTGGCATTGGGGAATTGAGTTGGAGCAGGAATATTGGAGCGACGGGCATTCTTGAGGTTGAGGAACGGCGATTTGGAGGGGTTCAGGGTAAGTCTCCAGTCCTTGTAAAAGGATTGAAGGGAGTCAAGTTGAGACAGCACTCTTTTAATGGCAAAATTAGGACGAAGGGAGAAACTATAAATAAGGGCATCATCAGCATACAGAAGGGTTTGTATGCGAGGAAGGTCTAGTGGGAATATCAGCAGAGAAGAGGTTAAAAAGAAGGGCCCTATTATGGACCCTGCTTTTCCACTAGTTTACGGCGGCATGATTGCTTGCTTGCTTGCTTGCTAACGACGATGTGTGCGGCCTGCAGTCTCACTTCTGTTTTTGTTCTTTTTCAGTACTGTCGGTCGAGTGTACACTTAAAACATACATAATTCGTTGATGCAACAAGGGAGACACACACATACACACACACACAATCACGCACTTTCTCTGAATTCTCATATTAAGTCATTTATAGTATTATCGATACCGACGTCGGGGTCGGAATCGAGGTCGGTACCGACCTCAATTATCAGTATGTTAAATTTATATACCTCATGAAACCTATTGGAATCAGATTGGAATGCAAGAGCTGAGCTATGTATCGAATATGTATGTATCTAATAAAGTGTGCTATATTGGTGAAAGTGGCGCCATCTATGAATACAAAAAATTGGAGGGATTTTAAAAATTACGTGAAATAAAATTTGGCTAGATTTTGAAAAATATGTAATTTTTATTTAAAAATTATTGAATACATTAACATATAATAAATATAAAAAATACAACAATAATACAGTACAGTAAATTAATAATATAAATTATAAAATGAATTGTTTGGAAGACTGCATTCAAAACTGTCCTCAAGGTACTGTAGGAGTCATCTGAAAGAAAAAAAAACAGGAAAATCAAAAGGAGGAATAAAAATATTTGAGTAGAATAAAGATTTTAACACTTAGCTTTAAAAAAAAAAACCGAATAACGCAACAGAAATTATTTCGGCACCACAGTTTATAGATCCATCATATCCAATTATTTTGTTGTATAAGTCTTCTAAAATATAAACAAGATTAGTTTTATAGTTGTAAACAAACATTTCACAGTATATAACTTACCTCAGCCATTTTGTTCTTCCATTGATGTACGCGCCATACCGAAATTATGCTGAAAAAAAAAAAATAATACGTCATTATCGTAATAGTCAGGGATTCAAAAAACTTTACTTACATAGCCATCCAAATTCTAATCCAAATTAAACTATTTTCTTTTGCAACATCTCATTATTAAATAATATAATGATATAAAGTCAACACACTGAACTCGTGTCGACTTGCTATTAAATTTAATTGTTTTGACATATCTTCAAATCATATATATTGTAGAAGATTTTTCTGTACAGAATGTGTTGCCAGTAGTTGATCTTATTACAATTATCTATAGTTTCTATACTGAGTTTTACTTCTGAGTATGAGCTGGGTTGAAAGCTTGGCAAATATTTTCATTCCAACTGCATTACTCGTTGTATCCGATAGGAATATATAAGCGCTCTCTTGAAATCAAAGAACGCGCTCGCACATTTCGATTATGCTTAGCTGTGTTATACATACCATCAACTATGTCAATGAGATAGTATTTATAGAGTTGCCTTTTACGAGGAAAGAAAACTAAAAT
Organism: Sylvicola cinctus; assembly: GCA_963854165.1. Lineage (NCBI taxonomy): Eukaryota > Metazoa > Arthropoda > Insecta > Diptera > Anisopodidae > Sylvicola > Sylvicola cinctus. The sequence goes on along the minus strand of OY974083.1, from coordinate 24,310,985 downwards.
TCCAAAAACTCACATACTAATAAATATTTTGTGTACATACACAAAGTAACAGAAAGAGACTTATCTACATTTGAATTGATCCTTTCTTCTCTTTCAAGCTATACTCGAAAGTTTCGGAAAACAATTGTATTTACGCCACTTTTACCAACAATTTTATTTTATGTTTTTATGTTTATACTGTTATTCGTTAAATAATTTGTATGGTCAAATTTTAAAATGCTACAGCCCTGTTTTTTTTTCGGAAATCAGCTGTGCGTTTTTCGATATTAAATGTGCAATGATAAATAATTACATCTGTCAAAATTGTTAAACATTTTGGATCAATTGAGTGTTGTTGTGAATAATAATTATAAAAAAACTAGTTAAAACAAAGATTGGTGATTTTAATGGAATGTGTAAATCTGTTTAAAATATAATCTGAACTTTGCAATTAAAATTTCACATTTCAGTTACATAAATGAAGGTAAAATTTTGCAGTGACGTCGCATATCTATGACATTGTGGGCGGGCAGATTTGGTTTTATATTAGGTTGTCAAAAAAGTCCTGCAGTATTTTTATTGAATTTTCAATTGTTCATAAAATTTGTTACAATAATGCGATTCAAGTCAAATATGCGCCGTTTTGTTCGATGATGCGTTCCCAACGAGATGCCAACTTCATAATGCCCCTATAGAAGCTCGCTTCCCTATTGGCAAAAAACTCGGAGAGCCAATTTTCACAGGACTCTCTTGTGGCCAACTTCAGACTACCAAGCGCGTTCGCCATGGACAGAAATAGGTGGTAATCACTTGGTGTGAGATCCGGACTATACGGTGGATGCAAAAGAACCTCCCATCCGAGCTCCCGGAGCTTCTGGCGCGTCACCAAAGATGTGTGTGGCCTGGCGTTGTCCTGATGGAAGACAATTCGGCCTCTGTTGATCAAAGATGGCCTCTTCTGCATGAGTGCTGCCTTCAAGCGGTCCAGTTGTTGGCAGTACAGGTCCGAATTGAGCGTTTGGCCATAGGGGAGCAGCTCATAGTGGATGATTCCCTGCCAATCCCACCAAACACACAGAAGAACCTTTCTGGCCGTCAATCCAGGCTTGGGCACAGTCTGGACCGCTTCACCGCTTTTCGACCACGACCGTTTGCGCCTTACGTTGTCGTAAGTGACCCAATTTTCATCGCCAGTCACCATACGCTTCAAAAACGGGTCGATTTTGTTGCGATTCAGAAGCGATTCGCATGCGTTGATACGGTCAAAGATGTTTTTTTGCGTCAATTCGTGTGGCACCCATACATCGAGCTTCTTAGTGAGTCCAAGCTTCTTCAAATGGTTTATAACCGTTTGATGACTCATGCCCAGCTCTTGACCGATACTACGGCTGCTACTATGCCGGTCTCTTTCAACCAATTCAGCGATTTTATCGCAATTTTCGACAACAGGCCTTCCGGAGCGTGACGCATCTTCGACCACCTCTACACCAGAACGAAAACGTTTAAACCATCGTTGAGCGGTGGAAATAGAAACTGTATCGGGTCCATAAATTGCACAAATTTTATTCGCGGCTTGAGATGCATTTTTGCCTTTATCGCAGTAGTACTGTAAAATATGCCGTATTTTCTCTTTATTTTGCTCCATGCTTGCGACGTTATAACTCATGAACGACTAAAAAGAATGAACGACTAAAAAGAAACGACAGTCAATCAAGCACGTGTTAGCGCGTGAAAAGAGCTTTCCAAAAAGGTATAGTATTGCCAGATGCGATGAATAAAATGATATTTGCCGCGTTTTTCAAATTTTTATCTTTTCGTTTTTTACCCTTATTGATGATTATAGAAGTTAATACATATTATATAATGTTTTTGTAATGTGTATATTTAGTCTTCCAACTCATCCAAGTGATATAAAAATACGTCAGGAGTGGCTGGAAAATTTTAACTTGCTTTGTTTAAATCCAAAATGAACATGGTATGCTCGCACCATTTTAACCAATGCGACATTTCAAAAAAACATGGCAGCGCATACTCTTTTTTGAAACCCGGTGCACTTCCAATAAAAGTTTATAGAAGTCAGCACATCACTGGTGTAAGTTTATCGTTTATCATATTTACATTATTTTTATTTCAATTCTAATTATTATTTTCAACAATTCTTTAAATTTGTCTAATCAGATGGTGGCAAATGGAATCGGTGTAGATTCACCAAATGTCGTTGTTGTTGATGCTCATGTAAGTTTATCATTTATCATATTTACATTATTTTTATTGCAATTCTGATTATTATTTGCATCAATTATTTAAAGTTGGATAATCAGTTGGTGGCAACTGATACAGGTGCTGAGTCGATGGCTGTAGATGCAGCAAATATTGTTGTTGATGATGCTCATGTAAGTTTATCTTTTAATATATTTAGATTATTAATTTATATACGACCCCAAGGGCATATAGAAATATTTGTAATCCGACTTTTTTCGGAAAAAAAGTTGATGATGCAGAAACTCGTTTTGACACCCCCTGAGTCCAAAAAAGTAGTCTAGAAAAAATTTGCAAAAGTACGTCCGTACGCTGTACGCCGTGTGCCGTACGCTTCTAAACTACTGGACCGATTTGTATGAAACATTTTTGTAAACTATTAAACAAAAATATAAGAATAGGATCTTCGATTTTTCGAGGTCAGATCCTTCAAGGTCAAGTTATTGACAAAAGAATTTTTTTTCGTATAGGGGCTCAAAAATGGGTTCTACGATTTTTTTCACTTCCACAACAATTAATCTTCAAGGTATCTTAAACAAAACTGCATATATCCTATATCCCGCTAGATGCTCCTTCTGGCGAAAAAGGGGGTGGACAAGGACAAACCCCACTTTTCTATCTCAGCCACCTTGCACAATATCAAAAAAATTCTTACAGATTATTGTAGGATAAAATCAGATAAGAAAATTTGCGAAACATTTCAAGGTCAAAATCGAAAAATTCAAGGTCAAATTTTTTATATATCAGCAACCTTTAATATTTTTAAAATTTTTTTTTCACATTATTGTAGGCTTAAATGAGACAAAAAAACTTGCGGAACATTTCAATTTCGAAATCGGAAATTTCAAGGTTCGACGTACGGCGCACAGTGGGGTGAGAGACCCCAAAAGTGACGATTAATTCAACCGTCCAAAAATTGGACCATGTTATAATTTTGTATTATGTATTTGATCATTAAAAGTACAATTCATTAACTTTTGAGTATTCCGTAGAGTATTTTTTATTTTTAAAATTTATTCAAAATATCTTGGTTGCTCTTTATTCTATCCATTTTTCTTGAATAACACTCTCTGTACTTTTTGAAATCCTTGTTCCGAGCTTCTTGAGCTTCTTCTGAGAGTTGGCCAATTGGTAACAAAGCGTTAGAAATAATTTCAGTACCGTGAATCAGGAATTTGTGTATCGTTGGTGGCATACAATACCACGGATACAACTTTACAAAATATCTAGCAGTTTCATGAGCGTACTCTTGGAATGATTCTAAGATTACCTCATGGCCTGATGCAGCGACAACCATGACGGTATGGAACCTTTTAATAAGCTGGAGATAGACCCCAGTAATTTTCGCCGAAACTTCCGCATTTTGAAAAAATCGTCGCGCGGTGTTGCCATCATTGGAACTCCCAAAACCGGGCTTTGGAACATCTATAATTAGCCCTGTCTCAGATCTAAATAAATTTTGAAATTTTTTTTTTGGTCTGCTGAACAATATTTTTATCTTCTTCAGATCTTGCTTGCCATTTTTTTATAGGCAACTTATATGCAAGATGCAAGAGGCACTCGAGAAATCTAATCCAGCCATGCAAGACTGAAATACCATACTGCAGGTTCTCAGTAACAATTTTTGTTTTTATCATCCGATCAATATCGTTGAAATCTTTGCTCGTGCAACCACACAAATAAAATTTTTGGGTCGAAGTGGTTTGCGTTAAAGCATTGCAAATCTTTCCATCTATCATTGAAAGAATCAATTCATGTTTGACCTCTAAGTGCTTATCTCCTAAAAATACCTTTGACATTGTTAGGTGTTCGATCTCAGCCATTACTCTATTTTTTTCTTGTTGTGTAACAACTGTTGTTTCTTTGATAAAGGCAATTTTGAGTGGTCGACAAAACCTTGTAGACGATGGCCTTGGATTTTGCCAAAGTACCTTGCTCTTGTACACAAGTCTTAAAGGTACAATTGATGTTATTAAAACTGAGGAATCGCTACATTCAGGACCATAAAAGGCTCAAAAAAAAAAAAAAAAAAACTGTTTTGAGGTTAACCGCCCAACTTTGAATTCAAATAACTCTCTTGGGGCAGAACGGGGCACAAAACCCCTTGGTGGGCATTTAAGGTGATATGTGACACATAAATTAAAAAAAGAATGGTTACGTTTGGTTAAGTTTGAAGCAACTTTTACCTATCTAAAGATAAAAAATACCTCTAATTTTATAGGTACTTTTTATTAAAAAAATTTTCCCAATATTTACTAAAAATTTTCGATTCAAAAAAATTTACGAAAATAGTCAAGGATTCAAATTTATTGTCTCCATTTTCAAAAAAAAATTTTATTTTATTTTTTGCTTGAAATTCGTCATCAAAAGTGACAAAAAAATATAAATTTTTCGTATTTCGAAAAACGAAAACACAAAGTTTACTTTCACTTCATATTAATTTGATTCCGCAATTACAAAATTTTTATTTTGAATTAATCGTCACTTTTGGGGTCTCTCACCCCAGTGTGCGGCGTACGGCGCACGTATCTCAGAAACCCTAACTATTTTTGAAATTTTTTTTTCACATTATTGTAGGAATAAATAAAATAAGAAAACTTGCTGAACATTTCAAGGTCAAATTTTGAAAACTCAATGTCATATTTTTATAATGAAAATGTTTAATTCAAATACTATGTGTTTTAGGGTACTGTTATAGACCGTATTTCAAGACACAATATTCTTGGTAAAGCCATAATCTTTACATGTTTTGAATACGATCTGTAACAGGACGAACACACATCTGGCTATTTTCTGTTCTTTTATCTGCTCCTATTTCTATTGATCCTGTATTTTTGTTTTATTAGTTGGTGCTATATTCATGCATCAAAGGCGGCATTCACACGCATGCACTTCTCAGAATCGACCGTAATAAAACTTGAAACAGGATCAATAAGAGCAACACTTGTGAGGTCCGTGCATTGCACAAACCCATATATATTTTTAGATTTTCTAAGAACAGAAAATGCAACAAGGGATGATGACTGTAGTCATCATCCTGGGTGTGTGTATCATCATCTCAAAGATTTCCCCTCCGGTTCAGGGTATAAGAATGTTATCCACATAAGTCCCGGCGTCAGTCAGTGTTTGAGGGAATAAGTGTCGAATAGTGTAGTCAATTTAGATAGTATATAATATATAATAGCAGTGAATAAGCATAATAAAAGAGCAATAGCTTTATTTTTACAACTAAAAAAATTAGTGTGTTGTTATTTAAAGTAATTAATAAAAGATTGCGTGACCAACGCACACACTATGTTAATAAGTGAAATAAGTGGTGGTGACAGGTACGGGCGGCAACAACTCGGGCCCTAACAGTACTATGATGTTCTACATTATTGATAATCTCAATAAAAGTACCAATTTTGGACAAAAATCAAGGTCAAAATTAAGAAATTTCAAGGTCAAATTTTTCATATCTCCGAAAAGCTTTATTAAAATGTAGTTAATCAACAGTCGTATATAAATTCACACCTCGCTCTCCCTGCGATGTAGTTATTTTTTAATTGCTTTATCAAACCACACAGGACACACACTATACTGGACGATAGTTTTTTGGGTTAAGTTTATCCCATTTTTTTGGAATAGGAATAACTTTACTGACCTTCCAGATATCAGAAAAAGTGCAATTATTAATGGAGTTATTAACGAGTATAGTAAGGGGATTCGCGATCTGGGTGATGATTTTTCTAATTATTTCACTGGATATGCCAAAACTATCTAGTAATTTTTTTTTTTTTGGGAGGCAATTGCTGTAAATACCTCATGCTCTTCAACAAATAACGAGGTGTCATTAGGGTTTTCAGCCGGATTTGCATCACTAAATACCGTGAGAACCGCAGTGTTTTCATCCAAAAGAGAATTAGATTGCGTGACCTTGTCTTCATTAGATTTATAAATTATATCATTATTGATGATATTTGTAATTAAATTTTCAGCAAAGTGCTTAGAAAAAATATTAGAAATTTGTTTAGGATCCGTAAACACCTCATCATCCAGTTTTATTTTGTCCTCTATTACACCCCCCCTTTCGGCCAGTTATTCTATTTAATTGTTTAAAACAAAATAGACCCGTTTTTATATTCTTGACAAAATTAGATAGAACTGGTTGGCAATGAATTTTTGTGTTCTGACGTATCAACCGATCAGCGACTTCAGCGTTTGGTAAATTGGGTTTTCTTTATTGCCTTATTTTAGTATACATAAGACATTTTTCTCTTTAAGGTTTTCCTTGTTTTCAATAAGTTCACCAGTTCAACAGGTAAGTTAATCAATTTTGGGTTACTAACATTTAATTTATTTTGTCATTTTTCAGTAGAGGTTTGTATGATTGTCGAAATTTTAAAGAGAAAAGAATTAATTTCATTATTACTGAGGTTAGAATTGGTTGGTATTACTAGAAGATTTAATTGTTTCTCGATTTCATCACATAAATCGTTCCAATCTATTTTACTATAATCTAAAAAGAGAATCGGAAGAGAGGGAATGAAAATCAAATTTTTGTCAAAGCTAACGTTAAGGTGTACAGCCATATGGTCTGAGAAAGAGTCGATGCAATCGATTTGGATATTGTTTTGAATTGTATTATTGGCGATGTGAGGGCTAACTAGAAAAAAGTCAATAATATGATTACTGTTATACCTTGTTGCTGAGGAGGTTGCAATTAATTCTACTGAATTAGACGATTGAAATTTGTAAACTTCTTTAAACAACCAGGAGCCCAAGTTATTTTTAATTGATTGTGGCGACCACAAGGGGTGGGATGCGATAAAATCACCACCTATTATAAAAGATGAAAATTTTTTGCTAACCGAAATAATGCTCTTTAAATCTTTTCTAAAGTTTGCAGCGGTGATGGGAATAGGAACATATAAACTTACAAGGAGTATATTTTCTTTATTTAGGTTAATTTGGATCGCTGTGAGATTCATTTCACAAGTATTAATGTCGACCAGCTGCGCCATAATTTTTTCGTGACACAGTATTGCTGTGCCTGTTCGGTTTGCATCTTTTTTAAAACATAAATATTTAGGAATTGACAAAATATGTGAGTCTAAGAGATTTGTTTCTTGTAGGAAGACTGTGCGGATAGGCTGCATCCTTAATTAATTCGATAAAAGCAAGTCTGCGGTGTATGGTAATAACAGAGAAGGCGTTGATTGTAATTATATTGAGGTTTTTTTTAGTTTTATTTAACATTAAATTTGTACGAGCATATTAGTTATGAAGCGCAGATAAGCTGCTTGCTTCTGAGATTTGTTTGTTAGTGTGGTATAATATTCACTAAAATTATTAATTTCTGACATGAGGGACAGAAGATCCATACCGAATAGCTTTTCTGGCTCTTCAAATAATATTTTTATGGAAATTGTTATTCTTATTGCTAGAAATACCATTGTTAGGAGAAGTTGATTGTTGCGCTGCTTGAGTTTGAGCATTTTTTGGTGCTGACATCACTCTTGATCGAGAGCGCGACCGCAGTACTGGACCACTCAGAGCAGCAGCATATGTCGTCATAAGAGGGGGTGGTGTTGGGGGCAGTTGCGCTGATTGTTTGGCGTGGTTTTGTTGATTGGTGTTTTTAGAAGCATTTTGGTTGTTCCGCTGAATCCATTTCTGCAATACTTTCTGATGTGCTGGGCATCCTCCATAATTAGCCGGGTGATCACCGTTGCAATTGACACAAATTGGCTTTAAGTCTTTGCTCCTTGGATACGGTCCCTCTGGATGATCGTCGTTGCACCGGATGCATTTAAATGCATACGCACAATATTTATGTGTGTGCTCATAAGACCAGCACCTTGTGCGTTGTGAAGCTGACTTTTTAATGAATTTTTTCCAGGATATTCCAACATGTCCAACTAGTTTTTTGATACCGATCATATCCGGTATGGGCAGCTTGTTGTTGAAAGAGAAATAAAGTGTTTATTTTTATTTGGTGTAAAATCCAAAGTTGGAAAAAAATAAGTAATTTATTTTTCAAGACGTTCTTGGTTACGTATTTAACCAAGTGGTGACAGTGAAAAAAGAGAAATAAAATAAAACAGTGTGAGAGTTATAAAAAACTGCCACACAACATTGGTGACAGCGGTGGGATCCTGTATAATTTTGATTTTCAAATCAAGGCCCACTCCGAAGAGACCGGTGACGCATAAAAAGGAAAACGAATCCTGTTTACAAGGTACAGTAATTTTTTTTTCTTTTAAATTAAATAATTTTCATTAAATTCAATATATACACTATATACTTTAAAAAAAAAAAAATTTTTTTTTGAATATCCAATATCCCAAAGCCATAATCCCAAATTGAGACTGAGGCTGTTCTCTATTAAGTTTTGTTTATTGTGGTTCGCACGAGAAATTTGTTAAAAACACTGTATCTGATTAGTAATCAGTAGCGGTTGTATGTCTCAGAATAGATATAATCTCCGATCAATAAGATCAACACATTCAGACACAGATCCCGCAAACCTTTCGGTAGATCTTGTTTTAGAAGACGAAGTATTTACTGCAGAAGGCTCCGTAAATCCGCTACGTAAAATTTCAGTAGCAAGCCCTCCAGAAAAATCCACTTTTACTATACGCACAATATTTATGTGTGTGCTCATAAGACCAGCACCTTGTGCATTGTGAAGCTGACTTTTTAATGAATTTTTTCCAGGATATTCCAACATGTCCAACGGGTTTTGTGATACCGAATATATCCGGTATGAGCAGCTTGTTGTTGAAAGACACGATAAATTTGTCCAGATTGTACTTTCCTTTGGATCTAGCTGTGACCATGTTGATGACACTCAGGATATACTCGGTATCCATTGGAATAATAATATCCAATGGACTTCACTCATGATGAAGATGTTGTTTTTTGTCTTTCAATTAGTAGGTATGCGCCCCTTTTTTCTGTGAACGCAGATGATTAAACACTGAAGCGTTTTTAATCATATTTATCACTCTTTTTTTTGCGTATTTGTATTTTCATTTTGTTTAACACTTTTTTTCACAGCACTATTCTTTTTGTTATTTATTTCATCGGTCAGATCTTTGAGTGTGGCTGATGAATTATTATTAATATTTTTTTTTCCCACTAACCAGAAGTCTTCTTCATTCGTTTCTTCAATGACATCAATGGGTGATATGGACATAATATCACTTTCAATGTCTGAATCGGCCTCAGACGCGGAGTTTTCAACCAAGCCTGTTATTTTGTTCAGTAAGTTTTGGCTTTTGTTCTGTCCGTGGACATTTATAAATTTGTCCAGAATGATTTTTTTTTTAATGATTTGGCCTCGTCCTCTTCAGGACAGCCATCTACCACATTAAAAAAAAAAAATTTTAAAGCTCTTTTTTTTGCACTGTACGACGTACCTGGAACGTCATTCATGTTGGACTGTTGTGTGTGCAAATTATGCACACACAAAATGCACTTAGTGCATGACGTCCACAAAGTCAAGCAGAGTCATTGTCCGGCAAACAATTGCAGAACATGCAATCTATATATGCGCATGGAGTAATTGCTTATCATACTATAAGCAATAATAAAATCGCGACGAAAAATGCATAAGTGCTGAACGCATTTTATTCTCCAGCATAAGAAACAATAATTTTCATGCGCAATTCCGTAGTTACAATTACGCTGCAAAAATGCGGAATGCAAGTAATAAATATGCAAATGCATTACGTATAAGGTAACTACGTCATAATCAATATGGGGTTTTTGACCATTTAATATGTTACCAAAAAATTATTGATTTGTTATAGATTAAAAATTGACCATTTCTCTGCTGACAGGACACCTTTTTTTAAGTTAATAAAAGACTCAAATCAATGGATTTGAGTCAGTTGTTATTTTTCTTCAAAAGTGTTATTAGTCAGTTGGCATTTTTCAGTCAATTGTTTAAGTTTTCTTGTGAGTTGTTATTTTTAGTCAAAGTAGTTATCATTTGAATTGTGAATTAAAAATTTAGTTAATAATCTGTTGTAATAGAATAATTAAAAAGTTCTTTAAAGCTCACAAAAAATTGTTTAAGTGAGTGATTCTGGAAATTAAATATATTTTATAACCAGACATTTGTTTTTAACTTCAATAAAAATTAAAATAAATAAAGTGTTTATTTTTATTTGGTGTAAAATCCAAAGTTAGAAAAAAATAAGTGATTTATTTTTCAAGACGTTCTTGGTTACGTATTTAACCAAGTGGTGACAGTGAAAAAAGAGAAATAAAATAAAACAGTGTGAGAGTTATAAAAAACTGCCACACAACACTGGTGACAGCGGTGGGATCCTGTATAATTTTGATTTTCAAATCAAGGCCCACTCCGAAGAGACCGGTGACGCATAAAAAGGAAAACGAATCCTGTTTACAAGGTACAGTAATTTTTTTTTCTTTTTAATTAAATAATTTTCATTAAATTCAATATATACACTATATACTTAAAAAAAAAAATTTTTTTGTTGAATATCCAATATCCCAAAGCCATAATCCCAAATTGAGACTGAGGTTGGTCTCTATTAAGTTTTGTTTATTGTGGTTCGCACAAGAAATTTGTTAAAAACACTGTATCTGATTAGTAATCAGTAGCGGTTGTATGTCTCAGAATAGATATAATCTCCGATCAATAAGATCAACACATTCAGACACAGATCCCGCAAACCTTTCGGTAGATCTTGTTTTAGAAGACGAAGTATTTACTGCAGAAGGCTCCGTAAATCCGCTACGTAAAATTTCAGTAGCAAGCCCTCCAGAAAAATCCACTTTTACTGGAAGACCATTCAAACAAGTTCGGAAAAGTCTTACCGCATTCTTCCAGAAAACAAATTCCGATAGTTCAATTTCGGAAAATAGAATCAAACAATCACCTGAAACCATAAACAGAGACTCTCAGTCAGATTTTCTCCCAAAAATGCCTGATAAAAAATCGTCTTCCACTCCTAACGGTCGAGACAGCGACCATAATGACACGGCAATTAATCTATCAACATCCGAAAGAAAAATAACAACTCAACTCTTGAGAGAAGAATTAGGAGAATTTGACGGTAACCCGTTAAACCTGAATAAATTTATAGACGGTGCGGAGGAATTGTATGAGATACTGACAACCTTCGAAAGGGTTGGTTTCGTCCAATGTTTCAAACGGGTATTAACCAAACCCGCATACGAAGCAGTTCCACGACACTGTAAGGATTTCCCCGAAATTATTAGACTTCTAAGCGCGAATTTTGGCAAACGAAGGTCTGCCCTCTCCCTGCGAATTGAGTTAAATCAAATAACTCAAGAAGCATCTGTAACGGTAGACCAATTCTATAATCGATTGTACAATATCCAAGAGGATTTAATTAGGGAAGAATCACATACAGTAAGTGAGCAATTCCTAAGCGAGTTGAGAAGAACAATTGAACGAAGTGCTTTAACATCGTTCAAAATAGGATTAAAACCAGTTCTTCAATATTCTATCTCTATGGTCCCATATCATTCCTTGGCAGACGCCTGTAGGGCTGCAAGAGAACAAGAATCTCAATTACAAGGAAGAGTGGCTATACGTTGCCAACTGTGCAATCGCGATGGTCATGTAGCATCGAATTGTTCTCAGATGCCTTCAGTTAGTGTACCTATCACATGTTTATACTGTGGAGAATCCGGTCACCTTATGATGGATTGTGGTAAATATAAAAACCCAAAATCTCATTATAAAAATAACCATAACCAACATCGAAGTACTGAGGCCCAAAACCACGACAATTATCAGTCTAATAATAGAGATAAAAATAGAAATGGTTATCATAACTTCCAAAACTCCGACCGTCAACATGCTAATAATACATCTCAAGGAAATAACACATACAATGATCAGAACCCTTTTAGAAATAATAATAGGGATTCCGATGAAAGAAACGATCGTCGACGTTTCAATAACCAAAGGCGAAGTCCAAAAAGAAGTAGAAATAATAATATGGGAGGTGGCAATGGTAATACATCCAACATGGTGGATGTAAATACCATAGCCGCTCCTGCACAATTTTCTACTGAGCAATTGGATGCATTAGTATCGGCGCTAACCAAACACATGGAAACTAAGGTTAACATTGCGGGAAACGAGCAATAGACTCCACGCCGCAATGTCCCGTGCAGTCTTCTATAAAAGAAGGACATGCATTAACGTCATCCAAATATAAAAAACCAATATTACCACAAACGACCATTCATTCTGACCCCCCTCTCGATTTGAAAACGATTACTGTTCCGTCGAAAAGTTCTAAACATGGTTCACTGTTATAGACCGTATTTCGAAACACAATATTCTTGGTAAAGCCATATTCTTTACATGTTTTGAATACGATCTGTAACAGGACGAACACACATCTGGCTATTTTCTGTTCTTTTATCTGCTCCTATTTCTATTGATCCTGTATTTTGTTTTATTAGTTGGTGCTATATTCATGCATCAAAGGCGGCATTCACACGCATGTGAAAACATGCACTTTCCAGAATCGACCGTAATAAAACTTGAAACAGGATCAATAAGAGCAACACTTGTGAGGTCGGTGCATTGCACAAATCCATCCTTTTAGATTTTCTAAGAACAGAAAATGCAACAAGGGATGATGACTGTAGTCATCATCCTGGGTGTGTGTATCATCATCTCAAAGACTTCCCCTTCGGTTCAGGGTATAAGAATGAGATCCACATAAGTCCCGGGGTCAGTCAGTTTAAAGATTTTAGTTAAGTGCAGTCGCGTTGTGCGAGTAATATTAAGTTTAAAATTAAGTCTTCATTATAATATTGGTGTTAATAAATATGTTTTTTGTTGAAATTCAAAATAAAAGTTTTCATATTAATTATTTAATTAATAGTCCAAAATATTGGACATAACATTTGGTGGCAGCGGTGGGATAAGAAAAATCTCAATATCAATTTGAGGCCCACACAAAAAAAAAAAATATAAATAAGTGTATTTGTTTTCCGTTCGAATCAACACCATACACAAAATCCAGGAGGTTGGTAGCACAACGGAATGCGACAATCCAACCAAAGGTAACAATTTTTTAATAATTAATGTTTTAAAATAAAAATAAAAACTGTTGTACGAATTCGTTGAGAACAATTTCTAATTAGTGTTAATTTGAATAGTAATATTGCCCCTTTGAAATGAGTTCTGTAGATTTTGGCAAAATGAAATCCCAAATCGGGGAGTTTTCTGGGAAAAAGGAGGATCTCGCGAGATTCATTGCATTGTCAGATGCACATTACTCGTTATGTTCTACCTCAGAACAGAAAGAAGTGTTCACTAGTTTAATGAGACTTCTTCTGACGGGTCAAATTTTCGATGAAATCCCTGAACAAACTGTCGATTTTTTTCAGTTTAAGGAAAGATTATTGAATTTTTTTGCACCCAACAAAACCCTTGTTGAACTTTGGCACGAGTTATCACTGATATGCCAACATCCAACGGAAACGGTTGCGTCATACACTTTTCGCGTCAAAGAATATGAATCCGCCATCATTCGTGCGGATTCCTTTGATTGCCCAGAGGCGTTCAAGGTAGAGCAGAAAAAACGGTTAGAAAAACGAGTGCTCGAAAAGTATTTGAATGGTCTCATGCCATATATTCGAGAACGCGTTATTTCAGAAAAATGCGAATCGATAGGGCAAGTGAGGGATCTTGCCATGAGGATTGAAAGAAATTACCTCGATCCCCACCTCATGTATAGAACGCCAAATTATGGATTCACCCATACAAACGCTCCTCAATTACCTATGGTAATAATGGCATGTGGATACTGCGGAGAAAAAGACCATGTTATGATGAATTGTCAACACCATCTAAATCATTTTAGTAGTTATAACCATAACAAATTTAATTTTAACCGGCCTAATCCCCATGCCACAGCTATTACAAATACAATCGCTGAGGGACCAATTCGCTGTAAAGAGTGTGGTATGAATCATTTTGCAGGAAAATGTATATTCTCCCAAATATTGACTGCAATTAGTTCAATGAAGGTGGAACGAATAAAAAGTCAACATTTAAAAGATCCATCTACGGTTTCGTCTCCTCATGGTATGCCAATAAAAATAAACCTTGCCCCCACAGAAGAGAGCAAGGCCGTCACTATTTTGTCCAAAATAACGATTAAAGAAAAAATCTCCCTTATGATTGATACAGGCGCTTTCAAAAGTATCATTAACCCTTCGCAGTTGAAAAAAAATGTACAAATGGAATTAGCTGCAGTAAAAGGTATTATTGGGGTATCTGGAGAAGTAGTACCGGTGGCTGGCGCAGTATCTTTAGAAATAGCTCCGAGGATAAATTGGAAATTTTTGGTACCCTCCAGGGATATTAATATAAAAACCGATGGCATTCTTGGTAGCGATTTTTTCAGCTTCTATGGAGCACAAATAATGTACGATAAAAATCAACTAAATATAAAATTAGTAGATGAAATCATAACTTTGCCTTTCATGTTAGATATTTCCGAAAAACCTGCCGAACTAGACCAGAAATTGATTCACAGTAATAACTCGATTGCTAAAAGATCAGAGCAAATCGTAAAATTAAATACGCTTAAAAAAGATGGGGATTATTACTGTCCAAAACAAGTTCTAAAAAATAAACTCTTGATACCCTCTTGCATTGTTAAAGTAGATAATTTTAATTGTTTTGTAGGGATAGTAAACTCTACAGAAAAAAATATACCTATCCCAAAGGTGAAAGATTTAAATCTGTGCAATTTCAGTAAATTTAATATAGCTAGTTTTACAAGTTCGCGTGGAAAAAGATTAGAATCACTTAGTAAAGAGATTAAACTACCAGTAGGCGAAGAAGGAGAAACAATTTTAGAACTCTGTCGTAAATATAATGACATATTTTTCTTGGAAGGCGATAAACTCACTTGCACTGACGTGATTGCACACGAAATTCTGACTGACCCATTGCAAGCGCCCATTAATCGAAGACAATACCGTCTTCCAGTAAAACATAATAAGGAAATTGACGAGCAGGTAAAACAGATGCTTGACAATGAAATTATTTCTCATAGCAAGAGTCCATGGAACTCTCCAATACTAGTGGTACCAAAAAAACCTGGCCCCGATGGTGTACCAAAAATGAGAGTGGTTGTTGATTTCCGCAAATTAAACGAAAAATCTATTGGTGATGCTTTTCCTTTACCTAATATTGACGAAATTTTAGATAAATTGGGTAAAGCTAATTATTTCACCACCCAAGATTTAGCAAGCGGATACCATCAGGTGGCCATGAATAAAGACGACTCACAAAAAACTGCTTTCAGTACTCAAACTGGGCACTACGAATTTACACGGATGCCATTTGGACTCAAAGGTGCTCCAGCCACTTTTCAACGCATGATGAATCATGTGTTGACAGGCATACAAGGAACAAAGTGTTTCGTATATTTAGATGATATTATAATCTTTGGCCAAACACTCCAAGAACATAATAAACATTTAGAAGCGGTTCTAATTAAACTGTCTTACTATGGACTTAAATTGCAACCCGAAAAATGCAAGTTCCTATGCAATGAGTTACAGTATCTAGGACACGTTATAACCGATAAAGGTATTAAACCAGATCCCCGAACCATTTCATCTGTTGTAAATTTCCCAGTTCCGCATAATCAGAAAGCAGTTAAGTCGTTCCTTGGTTTAGCAAACTACTATAGAAGATTTGTACCCGATTTTGCAAAAATAGCGGCTCCTATGAACAAACTTCTAAAAAAGGACTGCAAATTTAATTGGGGTGAATTTCAAAATGAAGCCTTCCTTAAATTGAAAGAAATTTTAACCAGCAAACCCATTTTGCAATATCCTGATTTCAGTCAAGAATTTATTCTGACTACAGATGCGAGCAATTATGCATTAGGTGCTGTATTATCGCAAGGTAAAATAGGTGAAGACTTACCCATTGCTTTCGCAAGTCGGACTCTGAATTCCGCCGAATCTAACTATAGTACTATAGAAAAAGAGTTGTTAGCTATTGTGTGGGCTACCAAACATTTCAACCATTATTTGTTGGGCACTAAATTCACTATAGTTACTGATCATAAACCGTTAGTTTGGGTATTCAGTATAAAAGATCCTTCATCTAGATTGATTAAATTCAGACTGAAGTTGGAGGAATACGATTATGAGGTAGCATATAAACCTGGTAAATATAACGTGGTAGCAGACGCACTTAGTCGCAATATAGTGACGGACAGCCCTACGGTTAATGTTGTTACACGGTCACAGGCTAAACAAAGTCAGATTAATAATGGAAACACTGATGTTGAGCTTGAAGATAAGATTGAGGATGAGGACATTCAGGAAATATTGGGTTCGCAGGATAATGAGGAATCATTAGCCCATAAAGAGAGAGAATCTTCTGATATTAAAATTATATTAGATCAGAAAGAGAAAGATGAAATAATTAAAGACTTTCATTCTCACCAGTTAGGGGGGCATATGGGAGTTATTCGTACTGTCAACCGAATCAAACTTCATTACTCTTGGGTCGGCATTAAGAATGATGTAGAAAAATATATCAAAGAATGCGATAGATGCCAAAAAGCTAAAATCGGAAGATCTAATAAAATACCGATGAAAATCACTACTACGGCTAAAACTCCCTTTGAAAGATTAGCGCTTGATATTGTAGGGCCCCTGACCACTTCATATGAAAATAATAATATATACTAACAGCTCAGTGCGATTTAACAAAATTTTGTTTCGCTATTCCTCTTCCAAATCAGGAAGCGGACACTGTTGCCCGTGCTCTCGTAAAAGAAATATTTCTTAAGCACCGAATCCCCAATAGTATTCTTACTGACCAAGGCACAAATTTTTTAAGTGACCTTTTTAAACGTGTGTGCAAATTGATGAAAATCAAGAAGCTAAGAACTACTGCATATCATCCTCAATGCAATGGTGGTCTAGAAAAAAGTCATCGTGTACTGGCCGATTACCTTAGAACCTGTGTCACTGATAATCAGAATTGGGACGAATCTGTACCCTATGCTATTTTTGTATATAACACCACACCACATACTACGACTGAATACACTCCTTACGAGCTTATGTATGGGTGCAAACCGGCATTACCTCAAGTGATTTTTAGGGAAACGGAAGTCTTGTATAACTACGACGATTATGTTGCCGAATTAAAATTTCGTTTGCAATCCATGCACAAAATAGCGAGACAAAATTTAATATCAGGAAAAGAAAAATCCTCACAGTACTACAATAAGAGTTCTGAAGAGACCCAATATAGCGTAGGACAGTTTGTTTTGTTAAAGGATAGTCAATTATCCGAAGGTAAATTGAGCGACAAATGGGTTGGACCATATATGGTGATGGAAATAAATTCCCCAGAAAATTCTACAATAAAAATAGGGAATACATGTAAACGGATTCACAACAATAGGTTGAAATTATACTACGAACAATCGGAAAAGCAAATTGTTTAGTTCATTATTATATTATTTTTATTTTTAATCCTATATATGTACAACTAATAATTTGGAAATATTCACAGGCACATAAAGAGAAGAATCACCTAGCCATTATCTAAAATTTCAATAAATAAAATAATAAAAAAAAAAAGAATTTTAGAAAAAAAAAAAACTATAAAAAAGAGTAAATAAAAATGCAACTTAGCATGTTTCAATTAAAATTAATCTTAATGTTGGCCGTGGTGAGAGGATCCAGAGGAAGAGAAAACTATGTATTCCGACCAATGCAACCGGGAAGCATCCTATTCGAAAACGTTGGGCCGGTTCACTTTTACCGCAATGTTTGGACGGTGGCAACATTTTTTAACTTCACCGACATGGATACACTTCAAACCGGAGCCCAAAATATATACAATGAAGTATATAATCTATGTTATAAAAGTGTGAAACAGGTTGACTTGGATCACTGTGGATCGTTTCTTCGGGAACAAGAGGCTAGACTAAAATTAATAGAAGTGCATGATGCAGAGATTAGGTTAACAATGGGAGTGAATTATCGAAAAAAAAGAGGCCTGATTAACATAATTGGACGGACAAGTAAGTTCTTATTTGGTACTATGGATAACGAAGACGAGAGTCGCATAAACGATCAACTCCAAAATTTCCGTACGTCTCAGCAATCGGTGTTAGAACTCATGGGAAGACACACCACCCTCTTGCGAAGCACTTTGGATACGGCCCAACAAATGGTGGAGAAGTTGTCACTAGAGCAATCGAAACTAGTGGACCAAATAAAATATTTAACACATATGACTGCGAAACAAGCAAGCGAAATGGGTGAAGTAAAAATTCAATTAGCATGCGATGAATTAATGACACGGGGATCTCGTTTAATAAACGAAATGATTACTGAACAACAAGGCGTTATAAGTATTCTGTCGAGTTTGGATAACGGTAAAATCCATCCGTATCTTCTTTCACCGGACCAAATTAATAACCTAATGAAGGATGTACTGAAGACAAGGAATCTCGACGGTATTTTTAATCAATACAGTATGTTGAGGGAAGTTTCCACAGTTAGGCACTTACATGTTTCCGGACACACAATAGTTAAAATTGAAATACCACTTCCGGTAAATGTAAAGTTTACACTATTTAAGATGTACCAGATACCACTATATCGCAACGACGAAAAATTTGTTTACCCCTCAATTAACAATTTCGCCGCCACGGAGGAGGATGGTGTACAGCTATGGACCACAACTGAAGGCTCAATAGCGAAGTGTAAAACATTAAATCTTCATGATATTGCATATGAAGAACTGCTTTGCAACTTTAAGGACTGGCAACTCGAAGACAAAAACCGGAGTTGCGAATACGCAGCCTACAAAAAGATCGACATGTCCGATGAAATATGCGAGCGAAGAAGATCAGTGGAAACAGGAAACCGTCTCATCGAACTTCACAACGAAAATCAATGGCTATGTTTATCCAAGGAAATAATGAGGGGTACGATTAAATGTAAAAACCAGAGCCAAACTCTTGTAATAAATCCACCTGGAATTTTGGAAATAATGGTTGACTGTCAACTAAATATAAGCCATTTGGTAATTAACGCAATTGGGACAAAAATGTACAATTTCAAAGCCACAGAGTTCATATTTCCACATCTGCCCATACATCCAATAAAAATGTATGAAGAAAAAAGAACTGATGAAAAGACTGATGAAATGCAAAGAAATACAATGTATTTAATATCGGCCAATCGAAATGGTTTGTCGCAACATTATGCTCAGTATCTATATTGGTGACCATTGTAATAATAGCCTACTTGCGACTCCAAAAGAAGAAACACCGAGCACCAATTCCATCCGCACCAGTTTTCTTCACTACCTCAACCACGGAACCAACAACTGAGATTCAAAGAAACAAAGCGGTGTACTCACCATTGTTTAAACAAAAAAATATTGTATTAGGTATTAATAAGTAAATTTCAGATCAGATACTAAAACTTTTATGAGATCTGTAGTCTAATATTCATAATTAAAACAAATAAAATTATAAGTTACAAAAAAAAATAAATTAAAAGAATTGTAATAAAAAATGTAATAACAAATTGTTACGATAATGTCACGGAAGTTGGACATTCTCTGGATGTGGATAGTAACCATATATCCACTGGCTGATTCCCTTTATGGTTTATTAACTGGGGGCCAGTGGGCAAAGAAAATGTTCTCAACGACAGTAGATAAAAGTAATAACTGATAAATAAATAAACGTGTGTTTGTAACATTGTATAAAAAAAAAAATAATAATTGTAAGTTTAAAAAAAAAAAATTTTTTTTTTAAATATTTTAAAATGACAAACACACTTTTTCTAAGAGGGCAGGGATGTTATAGACCGTATTTCGAAACACAATATTCTTGGTAAAGCCATATTCTTTACATGTTTTGAATACGATCTGTAACAGGACGAACACACATCTGGCTATTTTCTGTTCTTTTATCTGCTCCTATTTCTATTGATCCTGTATTTTGTTTTATTAGTTGGTGCTATATTCATGCATCAAAGGCGGCATTCACACGCATGTGAAAACATGCACTTTCCAGAATCGACCGTAATAAAACTTGAAACAGGATCAATAAGAGCAACACTTGTGAGGTCGGTGCATTGCACAAATCCATCCTTTTAGATTTTCTAAGAACAGAAAATGCAACAAGGGATGATGACTGTAGTCATCATCCTGGGTGTGTGTATCATCATCTCAAAGACTTCCCCTTCGGTTCAGGGTATAAGAATGAGATCCACATAAGTCCCGGGGTCAGTCAGTTTAAAGATTTTAGTTAAGTGCAGTCGCGTTGTGCGAGTAATATTAAGTTTAAAATTAAGTCTTCATTATAATATTGGTGTTAATAAATATGTTTTTTGTTGAAATTCAAAATAAAAGTTTTCATATTAATTATTTAATTAATAGTCCAAAATATTGGACATAACATCACTAACTTTGCTAGTAGACACAGGCGCCACACATAGTATCATAAAACCTTCAACACTCATTCCTTCGATCAAAATCCAGCCCGCCAAGACCTCACCTATGATGGGAGTGAGCGGCTCTAATGTGGTTATCCAAGGAGAGGTTGAATTGCCAATTACCTCTAATACCGGATGTCGATTTCTCGTTCCGAAAACAGAGATGAATTTTGCCTTTGACGGCATTTTAGGAAACAATTTCCTTGGTGCAAATAATGCACATATATTTTATGATCTGGGTGAAATAAGCCTAAGCAATCACAAAGAAGTGATAGATTTCCAATTTAATGAAAATAGAACTAATGACTTGGATTATATAAAAGCAAGATCGGAACAGGCAATTAGTATTCTTGCCCCCAACATTAGCGGTGACTACTATTGTCCTTAACAGGAAATCGAAAAGGGAGTACACGTGCCCTCTTGCATTATAAATGCAGAAAATGGTAAGGTACGACTGTATGTGTCAAATACGAATAAGACAACAACACCAATACCGAATATTTCGAGTATAAATTTATTTTGTATGTCTAATTATCAAATGGGAAATTTTTTCATTATCAATGGGTCAAGATTGGAACAATTGGAAGACGAATTAATTCTCGGCGAAAATACGCCAGGGGAAGAGGAAGTTAAACAAATATGTAGGGAGTTTAACGACGTATTTTTCCTCAAGGGAGACACCTTAACATGTACAGATGCAATAGAACATTGCGTAAGAACTGATATCAATGCTGCGCCAACGAATATTCGCCAGTATAAGGTACCTAGAGCGCATACTCAGGAAATAAATGAGCAAGTTAACGACATGTTAAAAAATAACATAATTAGACAAAGTAAAAGCCCTTGGAACTCACCTCTATTGGTAGTCCCCAAAAAACCTGGCCTAGACGGCACTAGAAAAATGCGCGTGGTAGTTGATTTCAGAAAATTAAATGAAAAAACTATAGGAGATGCTTTCCCACTGCCGCATATCGAGAAAATCCTCAACAATTTGGGTAATGCTAATTATTTTTCGTCGTTAGATTTAGCTAGTGGGTATCACCAAGTAGCAATGCAACCTGCAGATGCACCAAAAACTGCTTTTAGCACACCTACTGGCCATTATGAATTTAAAAGAATGCCATTCGGTTTGAAAGGAGCACCTGCAACTTTCCAACGTATGATGAACCATGTTTTAACTGGTTTACAAGGCATTAAATGTTTTGTTTATTTAGATGACATAATAGTGTTTGGTCAAACACTAAAGGAACACAATATAAATCTAAAAAAGGTGTTCCTCGCTCTAAGAAGGTTTAATTTGAAACTTCAACCAGAAAAATGCAAATTTTTTCGAACCGAACTAAATTATTTAGGACATGTAATAACTCCTGAAGGCGTTAAACCCGATCCTACCAATTTAGACTCTGTGCGAAATTTTCCCAAACCTACTACACCAAAAAGGGTAAAATCATTTTTGGGTTTAGCAAACTATTATCGGCGGTTCATTCCAAACTTTTCTAAAATAGCGTCACCTATGAATGAACTCACAAAGAAGAACAAACCGTTCATATGGAATGAATTCTGTGAGGAAGCATTCAAGAAGCTTAAAGACTTTTTATTAGCCGAACCTATTTTACAATATCCGGATTTCAGTAAGCAATTCATATTAACAACGGATGCCAGCAATAAAGCGTTAGGCGCAGTGTTATCACAGGGAGAAATACCTGATGACTTACCAATAGCGTTCGCTTCAAGAACACTAAACGATGCTGAAAAACGCTATTCCACTATAGAAAAGGAATTATTAGCCATTGTCTGGGCAACCAAACATTTCTCGCATTTTCTAACAGGTGTAAAATTTACAATCGTCACTGACCATAAACCATTAATATGGATTTTTAGTGTCAAAGACCCAACTTCCCGACTTTTAAAATTTAGATTAAAACTGGAAGAGTACGATTACTCAATCATACACAAAGCGGGAAAATACAATGTTGTTGCTGACGCACTAAGTAGGAATCCCCCTGCAACAGTATTAGCGGTAACAAGAGCACAACAGAAAGATATGGAAATTGCCAACGCTCAATTTAGCGACAGCTACACCGATTTACCAAATGTTTCCCAACTGGTAGTAGTAGAAAGAAACAAAACCTTATCTAATAATATGCACATTATTCAAATTCTCACTGATCATGACCTACCCATAGAAGCAGTGAAAGTCACTGATAATATAAGAATATCAGATGTCGACCTTCATATTACTATATTCATTATAGATAATGGAACGGGGTCTCAAAACATTAATGAAAAGGCATTAATGGAATGTATAGAGAAACACAAAATAACAGAAATAGCAATTCAACAAGAATCACTTACTTCAAGTATTCATATAAATGATATTAAAAAATTGTTGAATAAGCCCATTTCGCCTCTAACATTATATGTCTACAAAAATAACATAATTACTTTGAATTCTCAAGAAGAGATTTTGGATGTTTTGAAGCAATACCATTCACTACCCTTGGGAGGACATACGGGAGTACGATGAACAATGCATAGATTAAAGCAATACTATACATGGGATAACATGGAAAAAGATGTCCAGGAATATATAGCGACCTGTGACACCTGCCAAAGGAAAAAACAAGAAGGTTTAACAAAAATGCCTCTAAAGCTAACAACCACTGCGAAAATGCCATTTGAAATGATATCACTTGACATAGTAGGGCCGCTACCCGTATCTGACAATAATCTAATATATAAATTTCTAAACGACCATGTATGTATGTATGTATGTTACGCAATCACGCCAAAACTGAAAATGGGATCGCCACGAAATTTTACACACTTATTTGCCAACTTTCTAAAAGTAAAATAGGCATATTTTCAACGCGATATAAACCGCGAAAATCGCGAAAAAAATCGCGGTTCGCGAAAAAATTGTCTTTTACCAAAAATGATTGCTGTAATCGGTTTATCAGTAGTCAGTTAATAAAAAACATGACGCGAAAAAATCCACGAAATTTTCCGCGATTTTCCGCGGGACTATCTATTTCATATATTCCTAAACGACCGTGTGGGTATACATTTCAATTACGCCAAAATTGAAAATGGGATCGCCACAAAATTTTGCACACGTGTTTACCAACATTGTAGAAGTAATATAGGGGTATTTTTACCGCAAAAATAAACCGCGAAAACCGTGAAAAAAATGTCGGTTCGCGAAAAAATTTACTTTTACCAAGAATTATTGCTGTAATCGGTTCGACTGTAGTCAATTAATAAAAGACATGTTACAAAAAATCCGCGAAATTTTCCGCGATTTTCCGTGGAACTATCTATATATTCCTAAACGACCGTGTGGGTACTGAAAATGGGTTCGCCACGAAATTTTACACACGTGTTTGCCAACATTCTAAAAGTAACATAGGCGTATTTTCAACGCGAAAATAAACCGCGAAAACAGCGAAAAAAATCGCGGTTCGCGAAAAAATTGTCTTTTACCAAAAATGATTGCGGGAATCAGTTGTCAGTAGTCAGTTAATAAAAAAACATGACGCGAAAAAATCCACGAAATTTTCCGCGATTTTCCGCGGGACTATCTATTTTATATATTCCTAAACGACCGTGTGGGTATACCTTTCAATTACTCCAAGAACCACAATGGGATCGCCACAAAATTTTGCACACGTGTTTGCCAACATTATAGAAGTAATATAGGGGTATTTGTACCGCGGAAATAAACCGCGAAAACCGCGAAAAAAATCCCGGTTCGCGAAAAAATTTACTTTTACCAAAAATGATTGCGGGAATCGATTTGTGAGTATTCAATTTATAAAAGCCATGTCGCTAAAAAATCTGTGATTTACCGCGGAACTATCTATTATATAAGTACATTCCTAAACGACCGTGTGGGTAGACATTTCAATAACGCTAAAACGGACATCATGATCGCCAAGAAATTTTACACATATATTTACCAACATTGTAGAAGTAATTGAGGCGTATTTTCAAAGCGAAAATAAACCGCGAAAACTGCGAAAAAAATCATGTCGCATTAAAATCCGAGAAATTTTCCGCGAAACTATATATATTATATACGGTCGTGTTGGTGTAGGAATCAATCAGGCTAAAACCGTAAATGAGATCGCCACCAAATCTCGAAAAAAAAGCGCGGTTCGCGAAATAGTTTACTTATGCTAAAAATTAATGGGGGGAATCGATTAGTCAGTATTCATTTAGTTAAATTCACATCACGAAAAAATCAGCAAATAATTCCGCGATTTTCCGCGGAACTATCTAAAATATAAAAATATAAACGGCCGTTTGGTTATAGGAATCAACCATGCTAAAACAAACATTCAATACGAAATTTACAAGTATATCACAATACTCTAGAAGTAACATAGGCATATTTAAATAATGAAAATATACCGCGAAAACCGCGAAAACAATAGTGGTTCGCCAAAAAATTGCTTAATTATTAAAGTGATAAACTCCGCGATTTTCGGCTGTTATGTTTTATAATCCAATATAAAAAAAATCGACCATAATTCTGTGGTATTCCACAATTTCGGTTTTATAGTAAAGACTTTTTTTATAATCACATCCAATGCGGAAATTCATAAACGAGGAAAAAAA
This sequence comes from Sylvicola cinctus, assembly GCA_963854165.1. Lineage (NCBI taxonomy): Eukaryota > Metazoa > Arthropoda > Insecta > Diptera > Anisopodidae > Sylvicola > Sylvicola cinctus. The sequence continues at coordinate 24,285,614 of OY974083.1, read as the reverse complement.
CCTACGAAATCGAAACCATTATGAACAAGCAGCAGCACCATGAAAACAAAATTCTGCATAAGAATTGTCATCATCATTGTTTGATTACAATAAATAAAAACTTAAAAATATATATTCTTTTATCAAATATTTATGATATTAAAGTATATAAGTGATTACTAAAAACGCTTTTAGAAAACAACATGTTGTGTCCGAGCAGCGCACGGGTTCCTCCGCTAGTAATAAATATATTCTTACCGCACAATGCGATCTTACAAAGTATTGTTTCGCAATCCCACTTCCAAATCAGGAAGCAGATACCTGTGCTCGGGCCCTAATCGACAATATAATCCTAAAACACCGTATCCCAAATACTATTCGTACTGATCAGGGAACCAATTTTCTGAGTGATTTATTTACAAAGGTGTGTAAATTGCTAAAAATTAGCCAAGTTAAAACAACAGCATATCACCCACAATCTAACGGCGGATTAGAACGCACACATCGAGGTTTATCCGACTATCTACGGGCATTTACTGCGGAAAAACACCCACAAACATGGGATGATTTCGTTCAATACGCCATGTTTGTCTACAACACTACTCCCCATACAGCTACTAAGTATACCCCATATGAACATATACAATATACACACACCGTATGGATACAAACCTGTACTCCCGCAATTTATGCACAGAGAACAAGAAGTTAGTTATAACTATGATGATTATTCTAACAAACTAAAGGCACGTTTGCAGTATACACACAGAATTGCTAGGGAACGTTTAGTAAATAGTAAACAAACATCTGCTCGGTACTATAATAAAACGGCTCGAGAACGAAAATTCGAGGCCGGCCAAATGGTCCTATTGAAAGAGGAAACCACCCCTTTAGGAAGTAAATTATCAGATAAATTCAAAGGTCCCTATATGGTAATGTCTATTGATTCTGAAGAAAATTGTACTATAAAAATAGGAAAAGGGTTGAAAAGAGTCCATATTAACAGAATTAAGTTATATAAGGAGTCGGAGAACATCTAATTAGCAAAACACCGGCAAAACCATTGAACAAATAATCATAACCCAATTTCTTTCTAGAAGAATCATGTCAACCTTACATATACATTTAAAAGATAAAACCATTATCAAAGTTAGTATCCCCTTACCACAACTAGAACCCTGCGTTATAAGTCGAATATATATTCTGCCCATTCAGAATGAATCTGATTTTTCGATTATTAAGACAAATTCAAAATATATAGTCTCTGGTAACAATGAGCCGAAATTCTGGCAAGTAACAAGTATCACAAGCAGTTGCATAGAATTAAATCTTCAGCAACTAGATAACCAGGAATGGTTATGTCATACGACTAAACTTGACATGATAACAGAGACAGGGGAGTGCGTAGTAAACGCATACAAATTGTAATTACCACAAATCCAAACCATCTATTATATTTTAATAACGTTTCAGTACTAGGAAACCACACCTGTTTGCAAAAAAAAAAAAAAAAAATTAAATATACAATAATCTAAAAAAAAAAAAAGAATATATGATCTAAAAAAAAAAAAAAAAATTGATTAATAAAATTACTAAAAAAAAAAAAAAATTTCTGTCCCAAATCAGTAAAGATTTTGAAAAGAGAGGAATTCATCCTCCAATAAAACAAAACAAAATGTTATTGAAGTCGCAATAGAAAGAGCTGAGGATGGCGTATATAAAAATTGTCAACGCCAAAGCAGGATGCCAGGACAGTGACTTGCCGCCGATCACCTCCGACTACCTAGCCAACTGACATGCCGTGCCTCATCCCAAGTGTTTCTCCAAACACACCTTAAGGAAAGCTGTGACTGGATGATATAAAGTTAAAATTAAGTTGCAAATTTCAAATATATTATTGCACGTATAAAAAAAAAAAAAATATGTAACTAGAAATTTTCCTAATTTTTAAATTAGTTGTTTATATACAAAAAGTACCAAATATTTATTAGTAATTAGAATGAAAAATAACACCTCACACCATATTTTCCTTACGTAAAATCATTGAAATTATTTTACTACTTAAAAGGGGGAGGGATGTTGTGTGTGCAAATTATGCACACACAAAATGCACTTAGTGCATGACGTCCACAAAGTCAAGCAGAGTCATTGTCCGGCAAACAATTGCAGAACATGCAATCTATATATGCGCATGGAGTAATTGCTTATCATACTATAAGCAATAATAAAATCGCGACGAAAAATGCATAAGTGCTGAACGCATTTTATTCTCCAGCATAAGAAACAATAATTTTCATGCGCAATTCCGTAGTTACAATTACGCTGCAAAAATGCGGAATGCAAGTAATAAATATGCAAATGTATTACGTATAAGGTAACTACGTCATAATCAATATGGGGTTTTTGACCATTTAATATATATATAAAAAATTATTGATTTGTTATAGATTAAAAATTGCCCATTTCTCTGCTGACAGGACACCTTTTTTTAAGTTAATAAAAGACTCAAATCAATGGATTTGAGTCAGTTGTTATTTTTCTTCAAAAGTGTTATTAGTCAGTTGTTATTTTTCAGTCAATTGTTTAAGTTTTCTTGTGAGTTGTTATTTTTAGTCAAAGTAGTTATCATTTGAATTGTGAATTAAAAATTTAGTTAATAATCTGTTGTAATAGAATAATTAAAAAGTTCTTTAAAGCTCACAAAAAATTGTTTAAGTGAGTGATTCTGGAAATTAAATATATTTTATAACCAGACATTTGTTTTTAACTTCAAGTTTAATAAAAAGAGCAAGAGCTCAATAAAAATTAAAATAAATAAAGTGTTTATTTTTATTTGGTGTAAAATCCAAAGTTGGAAAAAAATAAGTGATTTATTTTTCAAGACGTTCTTGGTTACGTATTTAACCAAGTGGTGACAGTGAAAAAAGAGAAATAAAATAAAACAGTGTGAGAGTTATAAAAAACTGCCACACAACATGGACATTTTCACACGACTTTCTGAAAACATTTTGTTTCTATTTTTTTTTATTTCAAGTAACCCTTAGCGAACGGTTTTACTTTTAAATTTGTCACATGCTTTTTGTTTTACAAAAACTCATCAAACTGATCGACTTTTTTTAATTTTGACACTGTTTCGAACTGAAAGTTGTGACTTTTTAGTTTCTCCGAATAATCATCATTTCTGTTGACATAACACACTCTTTCGTTTTCATTTAATTGTACGACACTATGACCGTTAATAATTGTGTTTACATTTATTGTATATCAAGTTTCTTGGTATTGGCGTCATCCAAGGTTTATAAAGCTAATATGGTAGGATATCGCGCATGTGACATGCTGCCTCTCTTCAATATTTCGCATCATCAAAATGGTGAAATGCATGGAGAAATATATGGAAAATAAGAATACTTAATTCAGAAATTTCAGAAGATACTAAATCAAAAAAAAAGGAAAATAAATAAAACTATTAATTAAAATCCAAATTTCATCTAAAGTAGATCAAACAAAGTACAGTACGCTTCATATAAAAATGTGTTTTACCATGTTAGTGACGTATATGCGCGGAAATGTCAGAAATGAAACTCCGGACTATCCTACTATTATAGCTCTATATACCTTGGGCGTCATCTAATTCAAATAATACCCATCTAGCATATATATAAGGCCAAACGAAGAAAAAGACGACGGTTCTTATTACTGATCGTTGACTATTGATTAGTGCACCGTGCATGTATTGCACAAACACACATAGCGCGGTTTGCATGGTTGTAGTAGTGCTGAAAACTAAATCGCTGTATCTAAAAATTACTACTACATGTAAACGAATTATACTATACTACATACATAAATACAAAGAGATGACCATTTTGCCTTTCAAAATAATCATTTTTCAATATTGCACATTTTAAAACACAAAACAATAATCACAGAAGAATTTAAAAGCTTATAATAGTAAAACTTATCATTACGACGTGTTTTAGTATGTTGTGTTTTAAAATGTACAATATTGAACTCCGTATATCAGCAATCACGACCATTTACAGCAAAAGATTTTGAGCGACTACTCATAAGTCATAACTCAGTAAATGCAAGCGAATGCGAGTAAAAACTAATTAAACCGATAATACGTACATAACCATATTGGTATACGTAGAATGTACGGAATAAAACGTGGGAAAATACATTTTTCTTATCACACGATGAAGGAGAAAAAAAAAGAGTATGTGCTCAGCCCGCATTAGAGCTGTGTGGATGATGCCTCACAAATTTTGTATACGCAGTGCAAGCGATAGTGTATGTTACACGAGAAGGTAGGTAAATAACATTATTTCCAAATACATAACGTTGTACATAAGAATTGCCGTCCAAAATTTCTCGCTCGCCTAGTACATTCCAACTATATACGTAGCGGTTGAGTGCTCTTGCAATCATTAATGATAGTTTTCTTCAGAGACGCTGGTTGGGTATATTATTATTATTTTCAACAGGAGAATTTTCTAAGTTTTCATTTGTTATATTATTTGATGATTGTCGTATTCGCCCATAACAGCACAGCACACTGTAATGTACACTCAGTGACCAGTGCAGTGTCGGCTGAGTGTGCAGCACACAGCCACGTCGGCCTTACACACACGATACACGCGCACTGCCTACCGTGTTCAGCACGCAGCGCACGGAAGATGGCACAAAGAGGACGACGCTAACGCTGCTACACTGGAACTGACTAACTAATTTTAAATTTCAAATTCAAATTCAAATTCAGAAATCCATTTATTAACCTTAAATAACTAACAATTGTACTTAAATGGTAAAGCTTAGGGCAACTAATGTAACTTAACGGACACTAAGGGTCCTTATCTAAATTTAATGGCTATGTCTGAGTATGCTAGTTTCGGTTTCTAAATCTAGTGCTGCAGGAAAAGGCCTGAAAAGGCCGAAAAAACTTGAGAGTTTGCAATAAGCAGCAGGTTTTTTATAATAATCAAAAGTAAAACTTAAAACTATGCCAAAAGGGCCTACCTACTCACTACCTTACATACTATGCCAGAAGGACCTTACGATTAAATTAAACCTAACAAGTGGGCCACTACATACTAAACTTAATATTAAATATGCGAGGCCCACAGCCGCCAATGCCGCCCCGCGCGTCTGTCGGCATCACACACGCCGAAGCGGAGTTTTTCGACAGGAGTATTGGGAGCTATGGGCGAGGTCGCATATATGACCGTTGATCCGAGGCTGAAAATTCAAGTTGTAGTGTTACTGATCATGACAATGATTATAAATTTCGCGGGAAAGGTCGCCGTGCTCATGGCCGAGCTCCCTAAGTTCAGGGTCGATTGACGCGTTTTCGGTGCCCAAGCTGTTGGTGTGGTTGATAACCCTGTGATCATGCCTTTCGGCCATGCGTGTAATGAACTCCGTCAGAGGTGGACAGGTGAGTCCGTATAACTCATTATTATTTACCGTGTTGTGGAAACGGACATTTTGGTCTTGTCTCCGATATGTCACGTTGGCACACATACGGAGTATCTTCCTTTCAAAAACCAACACTTTGTCGAGCATACTCTTCGATATCGTACCGTTCCACATAAAGCAGCAGTATGTGAGGGCTGGACGCAGCACTTACTTGTACAGCAGTAGCTTTATTTTATGTTTCTGAGAGCACTGGAGTGTCTGAGAAAAGGAAATAAAGCTGAAGTGGCAACTCTCACTCTCCTAAGAGCATCTATGACGTGGTAACAATTATTTAGGCTGGATGCGTATCTATAACCCAGATATTTTACGGACGTGCTAGCTCTTATGGTGATACCGTTAAGTGACACTGGGGAGTTAGCCGCCCTTCTTGTGTTGTGAATATGACATCGTCTGCATAGACTATCGCATCGCACACTGGGCGATACTTTTCTGGCAGAAGGCCATACTGAACCGGACCATGTGGGTGCCTATGCATAAGTGGAATGTCCGCCGTGAATATGTTAAACAGCAGCGGAGACAGACAAGAGCCTTGTGGGATTCCCGCAGTGGGGATGAAGATTGAAGAATCAGTATTCTTGTTATTTACGTAAAATTTCCTGTCCTTCAGGTGGGACTTTATAAACAATGTGAAGTAGGGAGGGAAAATATACTTCTCGCTCAACTTCCAGATCAGGCCATCGACCCATACGCTGATTGTTGTTGTTGCTGCAGTTGCAATTTTGGACGCCCATTTTTGCCGCCTACTGACGAAGACAGTTTGGGTATGGGAAAGAAGGAAGCGGGAGAAGTGGAGAGAGAAAAAAATAAAAATAAAGAAGAAAAATAATAATAGTAAAATAAAACACAAAATTTAAGATTTTATTTCCAAAGCAAGAAAGAAATTATGTTTCCCAGTATACAAGGCTTGTGCCAAAAATAATTTCGAAATAGAAATAATTTTCTGGCGGCCCAAAAGAAAATGAGTATTGGGCTCCACCCGAGGGTTTAGTCCGACTCGTACTGCGCCGTAGCGCAAAGTGACCAACATTTTTTTAAATTTTAAGAAGGTCAACCCCCCCAATATTTTCTCTTAGAATTCTAGGTTACATTTTAAAGTTCTGTGCTAAGTTAGGCGGTGAACTATTTTAACAAGATGCGTTTTTGATTACAAACGTAATTTATAATATCTAAGTGAACATGATATTAAACAAATTTATCGACGGCTTGCTGCTCATTGCGGAATCAAGAGAGAGGAAAGGGGAAGCAAGAGGAGGTAAATAGATGGAGGGGCGGCCTAGACCGCAATGCGAGCGTTGGCCAGTAACACCTCTCTGGTGACAGACATGAGGTCCGGATTGAGGAGGAAGTTGAGAGGAAGAGAAATGGATTCCGATAAGGGAATATCGGAGTGGGTGGTGACCAGGTTAGAAATGATGGGGTTCGGATGGGAACGGATTTTGCCAGCATTGTTGCTGGCGGCTTGGAGAAGGAAAGAACAAGTGTCTTTTTTCATTTTGGACTTTTTCCAGACACGGTAGTTGCTGATGTAATGCAAGTCCGGATTTGAGAGTAAAGGAGGGACTTTACCCGAATCGGTAGAGCACTTTTCCTGAGTAAGGGGATGAGGATACCAAGAGCTTTGCGTGCTAAACCAAGACGGTGGGTGATGTGGGAGTCAAATGAAAGGGAAGTGTGAAAAGTGACCCCGAGGTAGACCGCAGAGTTTACTCGAAGAAGATGGGTTGGAGCAGGAAGTTGGAACGACAGGCTCTTTTGAGGATGAGAAACTGCGATTTGGAGGGGTTCAGGGTAAGTCTCCTGTCTTCGTAAAAGGATTGGAGGGAGTCAAGTTGGGACTGCACTCTTTTAATGGCGAGAGAAAATTAGGGCGAAGGGAGGAACTATAAATAAGGGCATCATCAGCATACAGAAGGGTTTGTATGCGAGGAAAGTCGAGGGGAATATCAGCAGTGAAGAGGTTAAAAAGAATGGGCCCTATTATGGACCCTTGGGGAACTCCCGCATAAATTGGAAAGGAGTTGGAACGGTCAGAACCATGGGACACAAAAAAGTTTCTGTTGGAGAGATATGATTTGATGGTCTGGCAGAGATGGGTTGGGAATTTAATCATCAGAAGGAGTTTAAAGATGAGGCCATCATGCCAGACTGAATCAAAGGCTTTTTGAAGGTCTAAGAGACAGGCAGCAGTGACTTCTTTTCGGTTAGCGGCATCTAGAGACTCAGAGGAGAATTTGAGAAGAGGGTGAAAGGTGGAGCAGTTGGGGGAAAATCTAAACTGATTGGGAGGGATTGAGTTGTGGGTGTCTACATGAGAAATGATGAGGGAGAATTCCTCAGAAAGTGTTTGAAATTGCCCTCAAATCCCTCATCATCTTCCCTGGGAGGAAGAAACCATGGAGATGGGTCTAAAATCACCCACGGAGGGAGTGGGATTTTGTTTGGTTTTAGGTATTGGTACAATGCGGGATGTTTTTAAAGAATCAGGGAAGATTTGAAGGTTGAGGGAGTTATTTATTAGGATTATTAAAATTGGGGAAATAGAGTGTGCAACTTTGCGCAAGAATCATGGACTAATTCCATCGGAATCGATGGATTTTTTATTTTTTAGAGACAGAATCAATGAAATACAATGAGTGGGAGCGGTAGAGGGGTTGGTGTTTGAGAAGGAACAAAGGGATGCGTAAGAGTAATAAGGGACGAGAGAGTTAGGAGCTACGGATGGTGAAGATGGGGATGCGTTGAGGGAGCGGATTGAATCCTGGACTGAGGCATCCAGAGAAGGATAAGTATTGAAGGAATCCGGGCAGGAGAAAGACAATTTGAAGTGATTGGCAAGAACAGATAGTTTTTCTGGGATATTGTCAAGTGGATGGTTGTTGAGGATAATGGCAGGGAGACCGGACCCATACTTGCCCGTTAAGGCATAAATTTGCCTGAACATGTTGGGTCCAGGTTTAATTTTGGAAAGACGCGAGTAGAAGGTTGTTCTGGCTCGGGCTCAACATAGTAGTTTGTAAGAAATACTAATAGTTTAAATAATATAATATTTATATTTATATAGGACTATTGGCGACGGATACATTTACAACTAAATTGTATGTTGTTGGTTTATTATGGTCGGCTAAAAATGATGCGTCATAGCGGCATATTAAACCAGAGGTATGATATCGCCTTGAAGGGAATATCCCGAAAACTGGTCGATGATCAGTTCGTGATATTTCCCCTCATACTGAAGAATATAAAACCAGGATCACGAGGTGATTGAGCGGCTTTTTGTTCTATAATTCCTTGCGAAGAGAACTTAAAACGATCACCCTGCGGAGTGTATCGTATTTGTTTGTTAAGCTCTGTTTTTGTTTTATATTTCCTTGCGTGGAAAACTCCCTTATTAACTCTTTTGTATTTTGTAATTCCTTGCGAGGAAAAGGTTTAAAGTGATCACCCTGCGGAGTGCATCATTGTGTTGTAAATTAAATAAACCCTCAACATAAATTGGCGCCAGCGAGTGGGATCGACAAGGCTTCACGCACCTACTAAATAACTCCTAAGAAGGACCAGCGACTTGAAAACCAGTGCTACCGCGATAAAAAAAAATTTTATTAATTCTTTTTGTTCAAGTTCAAAAAAAAAAAACTTTTTTTAAATCTTGAAATGCCGATCACGGCAGCGTCATTGAGAGATGAAATTGGAGAATTCTCTGATGGAATCGTTTAGCTGCATCGTTTTTTAGATCTAGCAGATGATCAGTTTTGTCTTTTAAAATCAGCAGAAGATAAAAGCGACTTTACTCGGGTATTGCGATACTTGTTAAGAGGGATAGCTTTTAAAGTTGTCCCCAGAGAAGAGTGCGATTATAACAAATTTAAACAGCATTTGGTCAGTCACTTCTGCCCAAAGAAGAGTTTTTATGAAATGTGGCGAGAATTAGAGGAAATAACACAGGGGCCCTCAGAAAAACTAGAAACTTATTACATGAGATTTAAGGAATGCAAAAGTGAAATTGCAAAAGTAGCTTTGGAAAAAGGACATACTAAAGAAAATTTAGAGACAAAATTTTTAAAAATATTTATTTCGGGGTTGTCTTTGGAAATTTCGAAAACAGCATTGAAAAATTGTTGTTCATCGTTCGAAGAAGCAATAGAATTTGCACGTGATTGGAAATCGTGTTTTGCTGTTATTCCAGTAGAAAGAAAACGTTGCTATTTATGCAGGAATGTTGGGCATCTTCAGGCAAATTGCAGTTTGGAAAAACGGCAATTTAAAAAAGATAAATTTTCAATCACTTGTTTTACATGTGGTAAAGTTAGTCATGTAGCTTCTGACTGTCAGACCTATAAAACCAAAGGGCGAGAGTGGTACAAATCGACGATAAAATCAGGAAATGAAACGAGGAATTAAATAGCATTTAGTTCTAGTTCAGTTTCAAGGATTGTTGATCAGAAATCTTATGTTAAAAGTAATTCTTCTAACGGAATAACCATCACGGTTAAATCAAATATTGCATCTTCTGGCAATACGAAACTTTTAGTTGACACAGGCGCGTTTCATAGTTTAATTTAGCCCTCCATATTAAAAGAAAATGTTATTTTGTGCGAAAATCCTAATGAACCAGGTATAAGTAGATTGTCCGATACCGTAATTTCTGTAATGGGAGAAGTAAATGATTCCTTCGAGGAAAATTTGGCTTGTAAATCTAGTGTTTTGAAAAAGGACATCAATTTCGCTGGTGGAATATTGGGACATGATTTCCTAAATAAATATTCTGCCCAAATTTTGTATAATGAAAATAAAACTAACTTAGTATCGATGGGTAAAATAATGTCGTATTATTTCAATGATAGTGCCAAGATTCGATATGTACAGAATTATTGTAGTGCCCCTCTGCGTTGAGTAACAAGAGCAAAGTTTAAAGTGAAACATCTCAAAGATGTGGCTCTAGAAAAAGGGAAATTTGAGAATAGATATTTTAGACCAAACAGAAAAATGGAGTTAAATTCTGCGAAAAAAAACTGCTATGAGACATAATTTATTTTTTTTTGGTCATTGTAAATTTTTTTTGTGTTTGATGTTTAATTTTGAAAGAATCAAGTCTAATATATTTTTATTGTTGCAGATTTAAAATGGGTTCAGTTATGTAGTTGTTTTTAATTAATTACTTATTGTAATTATTATTTGTAAAAAAAAAATAAAGAAAAAAGATATTAAATAAAAAAAATAAAATAAAATCTGTAGCTAAATAACTAATTTAAAAAGAACGAGCCATGCGTAAATAAAAAAAAAAAATTGTACAATACTATAGTTTTAAGACATTAAAATTACCGGAAACTATTCTTTGTTATTGTTTGTGCTTTAACGGAACATCAGTATCAGATCCATTTTACCAACGAGAGTCAGCACGAGAAATTTTCGAGTGGAAATGGATAAAATACCATGGAGAACGTTTCATCAAAACCGAGGTGAAAGGTGCTTTGGATTGTGGTTCAAAAAGTTCAAAAATTGTAGTAAATCCACCAGGGATTTTGAAAATTCGTGAAGGATGCCAGGCAACGATTAAAGGATTCAAGTTGGTGACGCAAACTGCAAGTACATCATCAACACAAGCGGAGTCCTTTATATACCCTCACTTGTCTTTTCAGACCAATATTGTCGACAAGCAAGATCGGGTAAAGGCCATGAAAGATGACAACAATGTTGCATTAATAAATTTCAACAAATTGCAAGATGAGTACAAGCAGCGCAAAACAGAATTGAACGACCTAGAACTCGAGATACATAAAACGAACTACACTGAATTTGTAAGTCCTATAACATTGGTACCAACTGGATTAATTGTTTTCGCAATAATTGGAGTGACCATATTCTTCTTGTGGAAGCAATACAGAGCAATTTTTCTTTTTATGTTGTTTTCGTAAATTTTTTATTGTACGTGCAATTTTCCAACCAATAAAAACATTGTGTGTGTTTATTTTTTTCGGGAAAATTACACTTTGTTTGAGCGGGGAGAAATGTTGTGGCTCGGGCTCAACATAGTAGTTTGTAAGAAATACTAATAGTTTAAATAATATAACATGTTTATATTTATATAGGACTATTGGCGACGGATGCATTTACAACTAAATTGTATGTTGTCCGAAAATGCAATCCGGTCGTTAAGGATATGGTTTTATTATGGGTTTATTATGGTCGGCTAAAAATGATGCGTCATAGCGGCATATTAAACCAGAGGTATGATATCGCCTTGAAGGGAATATCCCGAAAACTGGTCGATGATCACTTTGGGATATTTCCCCTCATACTGAAGAATATAAAACCAGGATCACGAGGTGGTTGAGCGGCTTTTTGTTCTATAATTCCTTGCGAGGAGAACTTAAAACGATCACCCTGCGGATTTGTTTGTTAAGCTCTGTTTTTGTTTTGTAATTCCTTGCGAGGAAAACTCCCTTCTTAACTCTTTTGTGTTTTGTAATTCCTTGCGAAGAAAAGGTTTAAAGTGATCACCTTGCGGAGTGCATCATTGTGTTGTAAATTAAATAAACCCTCAACAAGGTGGAAGTCGAATGACGGCGGGTATGAAAATTGATGAGCTGGATGCAAAGTTTGATTCTGGAATTAAGGGATATATAGGAAGGGTGCTGCTTGTCGCTGAAATGGCGAAAGCAGGAGTGTAGACGGTTTCTGAGAACGGATTTAACTTTGATGAGGTTTTGAAGGATGGGAGGAGGAGGAGACAGGTATTCTAGATAATGTGAATGGGTAGGGAGGGAAGCCAGACTGGATTGGAGTACTTTCACGAGGGCGCGAAGACCTGCATCTACTTCAGATTGAGAGAGGTTTTTATTTGTGGGTAATGAATTGAGGATGGAGTTAAGATGAGATCCCAATCAACGCTGCCATAATTGATTGGTTTGGATGGAGTCTTAACAGCAAGGGGAAGGGGGATAGGAATGGCGATCCGGATTGCGAGATGATCGGAGAAAGACGTGGATAGAGTTCCAATATTGGAATGTGATAAGGAGGAAAGAAACAGATCAGGCCAGGTCATCAGAAGAGTTGATCGGGTTTGGGCGGGGGCTAGCTGCTAGGCGCGTTGTCGGGTAAGTGGTTGACGGGGCTACACAGTCCTGGTAGCTCAGGCCATCAACACGACTGTTGGATGTAAAGTGGTTGGCTGCTGGAAGAGACGAAACCGACTTTATTGCTAGTAGGTTTTTTTCGGCCTTGATGGCTGCCGGGCATCCTTTATAGCTGGCCACATGACCAACCATGCTGCAGTTTGCGCAAAAAGGAGGGGGGTGGGTATCCTCAACGGCCTCTGGGTCGCGCTCCGGGCGCTTGCACTCACATGAGGCTGGTCGCACTTGACACATCGGTATTATGCGGTGCAGTAGGAAGCACCATGCTCAAAATGCAAGCAGTTGTGACACTGCACAACGTTACGAGAGCGTAGGCGCTCCCATGAAACCACCTGGTGAAGAAGGTGGGGGAAGGTGCTTTTAATCACTGCCAGAGTGACCTCATGGCTAATGTGATGATCCAGTGATTTAATGTTCGATTTGAGGACAGAGCCCTCGGCGTCTTAAATTGAATTATCGTTTGAGGCTTTAGATCACAACAAACCTCTAGGCAGGCGGACATCACCTCATCAGGCGTGAAGTCGTGACGAATCCCTTTTAATAGGAACTTTTGGGGCCTCTGGTCTTTTGGAGCCCACGAATAGGCATCAACGGAGGCACGTAGCGCAGACATCACGAATTTGTGATGCTCGAGGTGATCTGCATAAATGTGGCCTCTTATTGAAAAACGGGCTGGTGTCACAGGCATTTTGTTTAGGTTGGCCAAGTCATCCAAGTCAGCACAAAACTGGTGGACATTCAAGTTAGACGCTCTGATTGGTGGCATCTTACTGGCGGAGATGGAATGACCAAAATTTTGTGGAGACACGACACCAACAGACGTCTTTGCACTGCTGCTGACGGCATTCGTCCTTCTATTTTTTATTTCAAGGTGAAATTCACATCCTCTGTAATTCGCTGTGTGCTGACCGCCACAATTTACGCATTCTGCACGGTCCTCCTTGGTTTTTGGGCATTGACCAGATTACCAGAGAGAGAGATTTCATTTTAAATGAATTTTGAGAATCTTACTTTATGGTAAGCCAGTTCATTTAATTCAAGCACTGCTCGCACGTTAGCATTTGGTTGTAACAACATAACAAATTGATCCAGATTGTAATTCAATTTCCTTGAATGTGGGGTTAAATGATGTACAACATTGACTACCACGTCGTCAATTTTTGATACCAAATCCTCAGCAATATACTTGCAGTCCACCCAGTAGTAAATTCCTTTACACAGAAAAATTAGATTCCTCTCATCTGAGCATTGAAATGTATTCGCGTTTTTTTTTGTCTCGCGTATAATGTCACGCGTTTCAATATATACGCAATTAATAACTTTATTATTATTACGTAATATGTTATTATTAAATATGCCCTTCAGGGCCATATTTTTTGAAATAAAATTCTCTACATTGACAGATTTAGCAATAATTGGTGGTACACGCTGTTTTTTGTTAGCTACAGCCGTTTTAGGGGCACTTTTCGCATTTTTATTCACAGGAGCATCACGCACAGCAACCGGAGTACGCGAATTGAATTACATACGTTTGTTTACGAGGTTTTCTTTCCAATTGTTTAAGCACACTTTTTTTATTAATCATTGTCTGCCAATCCTGTACTTATCTTTTTGGGCCAATCCAGAAGTTTGTCCGTCAAGAGGACCAGATGTATCGATTTCGTCCATTCTTTCTGGTTCGCTAATACACTGACACATGTCAGTGCAAAAAGTCAGCATGGCTCCAGCTTAGAAGTGCTTTTTGTCTTATGATCTTACTCTTTTCACGCCTTATTTCACGTAATTTATTGTCAATTTTAAGTACACGTATAATGGTTTTGTTTTCATTTGATTTAAACACAACTGGCACGTTATTAGGCAGCGCTACAGACACCAGCGGCTCAATAAATTCATAATTTGCTGATATAGTACCATTCCACATTTTATCTTCAACACACACAGCCTCAGAGGAAGCAGCGGCCATTACAGTGCACACAGAGACAGTTTTTTCAGTTTTAAAAATTATGTTTATTGCAGCGTATTGGAATTTTACATTGTTTTTACGTTTACATTAGCTTAAAACTAGTTTGCCTTGATCGTCCCAAAGGGATCATTCATTGGCGATGTTTTTATTGGTATCGTATATATTATATATGTTTATATTAATTTTAAGTTTTTCATTGTTTATAGTTCATTAATTTGTTGATACATGACTTATGACTAATTAACAACTTAACCCTAAACTAAAGACTACATAATAAGAAAAAAAAAAGAAGAACAATAACTATGTGCAAAAAAAGAAATAATTAAGTTAGAAGTTACAGAAAATATTATACATGTGAATTCGTTTCTGTTTTTTTTTTAAATATTTTAATTTTCATATTTATTAAATTTATTTTTAAAATTATTGAGAAGAACAAGGTGTCCAAGCAACAACGGTGTGGAGTAGTAAAGTGAGGCGAAGTCCTCAGAGGTGATTATTTGTAAGTTTTGAATGAAAATGTTGTCACAGTTTTTTTGTTGGTCTATAAATTTTTCGGCGATTTTAAAAAGTAAATTGCTTATTGTAGGCATAGGTAGCTAGTTGATAAAGTTGAATGTTGGATAGTTGTTTCTTGTTGGCGAAGAGTCAAAGTATGTTATTTTTAGCAGAGACCTCAGACATTTTCGTTCAAAGGTGGCCATTTTTGTTATTGAGATTGGTTTTATGTTAAGCTAAATAGGAAAGGCGTATGAAATAATTGGTCGAATGACGGCTTTATATAAGAGCAGTCGTACTTGGTAGCACAGTTGAGTGTGTTTGGCAATAAAGTATATAGCTCCAAACGCTCCTTTTGCAAGACTAATTTTAGCGATGATGTGATGGTCAAACGTTCATTTTTTATGTAAGCGCACTCCGAGCTGTCGGAGGGTTTAATAATGGTATTGCCTAAAATAAGTTCGCACCGTGGGATTTCTTTGTGTCTATTGCGAATTCTGTTTTTGCTATTGGGTTGCATGATTATAAATTGAGTTTTTGTTTTATTGATATTTATTTTCCAAATCTTGTAGTATTCAAGAAGAGTGACAATTTGAGCGAGGACGACTTTAAACGGGGAAAGAGAAGAGGCGGTAATGGCTGTGTCATCTTCGTAGAGTATAAAACGGCAGTTCGAAGAAGGAGGTGGCATGTCGTTGATGAATATTTTACATAGAAGTGGACCCAAGATAGGTCCTTGTGGAACCCCCGTTTCAGATTTATGGGTAGTGGAGGAAGATTTGTTGATGGATACATAAAAAGTTCTGTTTGTTAAATAACAGAGTAGAAGTTTTGATAATGCCGGTGAAAACTTATAATTTTTGAGAATTTTATGAACGAGACCATCAATCAAAGGCTTTCTGGATATCAAGAAACGCGCACGCTGTGAATTGATGTAAGTTAGCATTGGCAGAAGCCTCTGAAGTCAGCACAAATAATGGATGAAGAGTTGATAGGTTTTTTATGAAACCGAATTGGCTCGGTGGGATAATGGGAGTTGATAAGGCTTCGAAGGAATTGTACAATTTTTGTTCAATAATTTTTTCAAAAACTTTCCCTAAATTAGGAATCATTGATATGGGTTTGTAGTTTTCTGGGAGCGATCTATCTCCTTTCTTGGGTATTGGGATAATTTTTGAGAGTTTCCAGCAAGTGGTAAAGTAGCTATTATTTAGACAGTGATTAAAAAGGGTGCAAAGAATCGGAGAGAGTTGGGAGATAAGTTTTTTAATTAGAAAGTTAGAAATTCCAAGTGATCCATGGATTTTTTGTTTTTAAGATTTGCGATTCTGTCAAATACCCCATGTTCTTGAATAAAAAATTAAATGTCCACAGGATTGTCTGCAGGGTTATTGGTGGAGAAAGAAGTGAAATGGGAAGGTATATTTTGAAGACAAAGTATTGAATTAGAGACCACCTCCTCAACCGTTGAGAGGTCGAGGCATTTTCTGAAGTTGGATGTGAAATGTGCACCAATAATCTCGGCCATATCGATATCGCTAGTATATGTGATGTTATCGGAAGTTATTTTCTTAGAAGTAAAGTTGCCTTTCCTGTTACTTAGTCGGTTGATGTACTTATAGCAGCTAGAGCCAGGTCTTATTGTTTTCAGAAATTTTTTCATTTCATTTTCGGCATGGAGAACCAAATGAGCTAATATCATTTTATCAAGTTCTTTGATTGAGTTTTTGAGGTTGACATATTCATCAGATGTTCTGGAGAGAAAACGATGAAAGACAGTATTGATTCTTAACTTGAGCTTTTTTCTCATTTGGATGAGTTGGATTAGGGTTGTAGGAAGATTGGTGTAAAGTGAATGACGGATTTTGAGGGGAATGGTGTATATTTTGGAGATGACTATTGATGTGGTGGAGTTTAAGGTATTGGCAAAGTGCTATCGGTATTCGAGAGTGAGTTGTTGTTGGGAATGTGAATTATATTGAAGTGGGAATTAGCCAAATCATCAAATTCGGTCCAATTAATGGCTGTGTAATTGATATATTTGATAGGAGTAGGAGGGATGATTTTAATTTTGGATGACATGTTAATGTTTAGGAGAACAGATTTATGGTCAGAAAAGGAATCCAAGGTGAGCATATAAGGATCTCTTAGATCAATCATCGGCATTGATATAATGTTACTAATTAAATAAATGTCGACTATATTGTTGGTTTCGTATCTAGTTGGTGAGGAAGGGGCAATGATGGAACATGAGTTTATGAAATCATTTTTCAATTGGTGATCTATCATTTTACCGAATGTATTGTTGTTGGGATTGTTCCAAGGAATATGTTTCGCGTTGAAGTCGCCACCAATTACGAAACCATCAAAATTACTGGCAAAATTGATAACAATACTTGTTTCAATTCTAAGTGTTTTATGAGGCATATAAATGGACAAAATTAGAAGTTTTTTGTTGAAATGGCAGTATTAACAATTCTATTGGTTTTGCTAATTTCTAAGTCTGCTTTAATGTCATGGCTGATGGCAATTGCAATACAGATATGATCAGCATCAGTTCGAAATATATTATAAGCGGGAAGAGTGAAGTTGTGTTTGCTCAACAAATTTGTTTCCTGCAGTAAGACAAACTGAGGACGGTTGGCATCTTAAAGAGATATTGCTAGTTTTGCTCTTCTATCTGTACTACGTAGAGAGTCAGTGTTGAGAGTAAAAAATGGAATACAATTACTGGTCATTGGAATTGACGGGGTTTGTTATTAGAAAGACGAATTTAATGTATGGTTTTTGCTTTTCGAAAATTGAGTTAAGCATATAACTTTGTTTAAAATTATGGACTTTTTCCATTAATAGAAATATGTCCATGCCAAAAATTTTCTCAGGCTCTTTAAAGAAGATTTGATTGAACGAGTCTGAATTAATGTCAATAACATTTTCGCCCTAGGAACTGAGAAAGAAGGGGAATTATTAATATTATTAGTTTGTTGATGTTGTTGCTGTAGTGCAGGCTGATGTTGATGGTGATCATCAGTGGGTTGGTGAAGTTGGCTTGATTGTTGAAATTGATGGCTCACCTGCTCACTGCACTTCGTTTAATACCAATAATACGGCTAACAGTAACTCTGACAATGAAATGTTCATTGAAGAGTATCAAGTTTTTTTCACAATTGGTGAACTTAAAAAGGAAAAAAAATGTGATTCTTTTGGTATTTAAAATTTTATTATCAAAAAACTAATAACTCACCTTTCACCACTTCTTTGCATTCTTTTTAACAATTGTTTGAACAATGCGTTTTTTCCGGATTGTTGGAAATTGAGCCGTGTGATGCCAATTCCGAAAAATGGTGACAAAACCTCCGCTGCAAATTATAGGCCTATTTCATTAATTCCTAATTTAATAATAAAGCCAACAAACAAAGTAAAATGGTGGGCTGTGCTGAGATGTGTGCAGAAGTGCGTGTTAGCTTCGGAAGTGGTGGCATGGAGGCATCGTTACATATAGGTGTCATCTGTGATGGCAGCGTAGTTTTGCTGCGGATCTTCAATGTGTCCATATAGACCTTGCAGCCCCTATAAGAGGCAGTGTGGTTGCCATGTCGTTGATAGTTTTGCTGCATTGGTTGGTGGGTGATTCTCAATACAGAGTAGACAGTGGTAATTTCTACCGCAATAGTCCCTGGTATGTCGATGTGCCCAGCAATTTTTGCACTGGGAGATGTCGGTGCAAATGAACTTACGAATTTTCACCTTGTGGTATGCTAATACATCGATAGCCAGCATTGTTGCTATGTCTGCGTCATGCTTGACTATCATAATATGTTGGTCTAAGTTGTAGTCATTTTTTTTTGCGTGCTGAGAGACGCGAAGGCTCACGGAGATGATTGAGTCGCCAATTTTTGCTTTGAGGTCCTCCATGATGAAATCAGTTTTAAATTTTAATAGAAAAATGAATACCCTTGCAAAGACGGGAAATATTGCGTTCATCGGCGAATTGGAAGGTATGCGGTTTAAAACCGTTTTCTTTAAGTCTCTAGTGCGTTTAATCTTTTTAATTTATATACGACCCCAAGGGCATATAAGAAATATTTGGAATCCGACTTTTTCGGAAACAAATTTGATGATGCAGAAACTCGTTTTGACACCCCCAGAGTCCAAAAAAGTGGTCTAGAAAAAATGTGAAAACTACGTCCGTACGCCGTACTATAGAAAAATGGTCAAAAAAAAAAACTTCTAAACTACTGGACCGATTTGTATGAAAATTTTTTGTAAACTACAATATTAAACAAAAATATAAGAATAGGAAATTTGTATACCTCATGAAACATATTGGAATCAGATTGGAATTCAAGAGCTGAGCTATGTATCGAATATGTATGTATCTAATAAAGAGTGCTATATTGGTGAAAGTGGCGCCATCTATGAATACAAAAAATTGAGGAATTTTTTAAAAATTACGTGAAATAAAATTTGGCTAGATTTTGAAATATATGTAAATTTTATTTAAAATTTATGGAATCCATTAACATATAATAAATATAAAAAATATAACAACAATACAGTACAGTAAATTAATAATATAAATTATAAAATAAATTGTTTCATGGAAGACTGAGTTCAAAACTGTCCTGAAGGTACTGTAGGACTCATCTGAAAGAAAAAAAAAACAGGAAAATCAAAAGGAGGAATAAAAATATTTGAGTAGAATAAAGATTTTAACACTTATCTTTAAAAAAAACTCCGAATAACGCAACAAAAATTATTTCGGTACCACAATTTATAGAGCATCCATCATATCCAATTATTTTGTTGTATGAGTCTTCTAAAATATAAACAAGATTAGTTTTAAAGTTGTAAACAAACATTTCACAGTGTATATCTTACCTCAGCCATTTTGTTCTTCGCCAGGATTGATGTACGCGCCATACCGAAATTATGCTGAAAAAATAGAATTTAATACGTCATTATCGTAATAGTCAGGGTATTCAAAAAACTTTACTTACATAGCCAACCACGTTCCTATCCAAATTTAACTATTTTCATTATTCATATTTCATTAATAAGTAATTAAAAATGATATAACGTCAACACACTGAACTCGTGTCGACTTAATATTTAATTTTATTGTTTTGCCGTTTATTCAATTTATATGCAAGTATGTACTTATGTATTCATTATTTATAAAATAATAGAAGATTTTTCTGTACAGAATGTGTTGCCAGTAATTGATCTTATTAAAATTATCTATAGTTTTATATAGTGAGTTTTACTTCTGAGTATGAGCTGCGTTGAAAGCTTGGCAAATATTTTCATCCAACTGCATTACTCGTTTTATCCGATAGGAATATATGATATAGGCGTTCTCTTGAAGTCAAAGAACGCGCTCGCACATTTCGATTATGCTTGGCTGGGGTTAAGTGCGCAGCTGGGATTAACATTTAAGAGAGTGCAAGAGTATTAAAAAACTACATCGCAGGGAGAGCGAGGTGTGAATTTATATACGACTGTTGCTTAACTACATTTTAATGAAGCTTTTCGGAGATATGAAAAATTTGACCTTGAAATTTCTTAATTTTGACCTTGATTTTTGTCCAAAATTGGTACTTTTATTGAGATTATCAATAATGTAGAACATCATAGTACCCTAAAACACATAGTATTTGAATTAAACATTTTCATTATAAAAATATGACCTTGAGTTTTCAAAATTTGACCTTGAAATGTTCAGCAAGTTTACTTATTTTATTTATTCCTACAATAATGTGAAAAAAAAATTTCAAAAATATTTAGGGTTTCTGAGATACGTGCGCCGTACGTCGAACCTTGAAATTTCCGATACGAAAAGAAAATCTTTTGTCAATAACTTGACCTTGAAGGATCTGACCTCGAAAAATCGAAGATCCTATTCTTATATTTTTGTTTAATAGTTTACAAAAAATTTTCATACAAATCGGTCCAGTAGTTTAGAAGTTTTTTTTTCGACCATTTTTCTATAGTACGTCGTACGGCGTACGGTGTCCAAAACGAGTTTCTGCATCATCAACTTTTTTTCCGAAAAAGTCGGATTACAAATATTTCTATATGCCCTTGGGGTCGTATATAAATTAATAATGTTGTTGTTGGTTTAGTACTCTTTACATTTATACTATAAATACAATTTGGAATCCGACTTTTTTCGGAAAAAAAGTTGATGATGCAGAAACTCGTTTTGACACCCCCTGAGTCCAAAAAAGTGGTCTAGAAAAAATGTGTAAAAGTACGTCCGTACGCCGTACTATAGAAAAATGGTGGAAAAAAAAAACTCCTAAACTACATGACCGATTTGTAACAAATTTTTTTGTAAAGTATTAGACAAAAATATAAGAATTGGATCTTCGATTTTTCGATGTCAGATCCTTCAAGGTCAAGTTATTGACAAACGTTTTTTTTCGTATAGGGGCTCAAAAATGGGTCCTACGATTTTTTTCATTTCCACAACAATTAATCTTCAAGGTATCTTAAACAAAACTGCATATATCCTATATCCCGCTAGATGCTCCTTCTGGCGAAAAAGGGGGTGGACAAGGACAAACCCTACTTTTTTATTTCAGCCACCTTACACAATATCAAAAAAATTATTCCAGATTATTATAGGATAAAATCAGATAAGAAAATTTGCGAAACATTTCAAGGTCAAAATCGAAAAATTCAAGGTCAAATTTTTTATATCTCAGAAACCTTTAATATTTAAAAAAAAAAAATTTCACATTGTTGTAGGCTTAAATAAGACAAAAAAACTTGCTGAACATTTTAAGGTCGAAATCGGAAATTTCAAGGTTCGACGTACAGCGTACGGCGCACGTATCTCAGAAACCCTAAATATTTTTGAAATTTTTTTTTCACATTATTGTAGGAATAAATAAAATAAGAAAACTTGCTGAACATTTCAAGGTCAAAATTTGAAAACTCAAGGTCATATTTTTACAATGAAAATGTTTGATACTATGTGTTTTAGGGTACTATGATGTTCTACATTATTGATAATCTCAATAAATGTACCAATTTTGGACAAAAATCAAGGTCAAAATTAAGAAATTTCAAGGTCAAATTTTTCATATCTCCGAAAAGCTTTATTAAAATGTAGTTAAGCAACAGTCGTATATAAATTCACACCTCGCTCTCCCTGCGATGTAGTTTTGATTGTTACGTTGAATATCAATTGTGAATTTGTCCTTATGCTGTTTATTATCGGTTATGAATTGGTCCGCATTGAGGGTTTTTATAAGAATTGGTGAGATTCTGTTTTTTTTTAATATTATTATTTACCACTGATGGACTCAAAGAGTTGTTGTTGATGGAGCTGTATCCATTATTGGAGACTTTTTATTCTTATTGACTTTTGAAGCTGTATTTCAACGTTTTTGTTGGTTGATGTCGTCAATATTTAGGCCTGCGTTAGTGAAAGGAGCCGTATTCATTTCTTCAATATTAATTATTTTGTTATTTTTCCAACTGTTTGGAATTCAGTGTTGCTGACATCAGTATTGATTGTGTTGGTTATAGAATCGGCGTCTGAGGCTTCCGATGCTTCTGACGCTTATGACTCAAATTCCTCACTATACTGGTTGAATAATATTGTTGTTTTCTTATTTTCATGTTCGTTGGCAAAAGTGTTCATAATTTTAAGAATTTTCTTTTTTGTTTCTAATTCACTTTTAATTTTTTTTTTCTTTTTTTTTTCCTTTTATTAATTGTTATGGGAATGTCATTATTCACATCCAGCTCTGCGAACATGTAACTATTACGGAATTCATCCATCGCTAAATTAGTAACTTTTGTATATTTTTTTCTTATTATTGTAGCACATAGAACGTGATTTTTCATATGGGTTAAGAATGATTTTTAATTACAATACTTCTACTATTTAAAATAGCCACACACACTAATAGGTGGTGGCTGAAAACACTTCAAAGTGAGCGGATTGTACACTCTACAACGCACTTTATTTTTATTATATTGGTTCAAATGTTGGCCCACTAGCAAACACTTTTATATTTATATATTGACACTGTATGATAATTTATTTTATTTTATTTTTCCGGAGCACTTAATTTTTCCACTGTTCGCGATGGCTGATGCACAGTGCACTTTGCTTATAGGTCTTATAGGTTAGAGTGGTTGGTTGCGCAGCAACCCTATGTTGCCACCACTTCCCCCCTCATACCGTATTTATTTATTTCTTTATGCTTTATAATATTGTACATTCATTATGTTTCTTAACCTACGCAACAAAGTTATGCTTTCTTAAATCTATTATTTGTACTTGAGCTTTCGCCCCATGTACCTTTATACATTATTTTTATTATTTTCGTTATTGTCCTTCGTTATTGGCTTTTAACCCTGCCACGGGTTCAAGATCCACCTTTATTGTTTGTTTGTGTCAGCTCTCTTATTCTAGGTTACATTTCATTCCATTAATACTAATACATATATATACAACTTAAAACTACTTAAAATTACAACAAATACTTGTCATTGTTTTTCTGCCTAAATCCCATAAGTCTTCTCTTAGTGATTTAAGTTTTATGTCCTTGTTATATCCGTATTTTTTGTGCTCTTGCCAGTTGTTGTGTTATACCACTTGTTTTAGATTGTTCTTATTATTCTGCGTTCTAGTTTTTCTAGTTTGCCTAATTGTGAATTTGAAGCTGAGCACGATGTTGGGTATCCGTATGTTATAATTGGCTTTATTAACTGTTTATATAGCGTAATTTTGATTTCTGATGACAGTCCTTCTTTTTTAAGTAGTGGTCTAATGTACCTATATGCCATTTTCGCGCTTCTAAGTGTTTTGTCTATGTGTTTATTGTATTTTAAGCTATTTTGTAGTATTATTCCTAGGTATTTTACATTGTTTGTTGGCTTTATTATTAAATTAGGAATTAATGAAATAGGCCTATAATTTGCAGCTGAGGTTTTGTCACCCTTTTTCGGAATTGGGATCACACGGCTCAATTTCCAACAATCCGGAAAAAACGCATTGTTCAAACAATTGTTAAAAAGAATGCAAAAAGTGGTGAAAGGTGAGTTATTAGTTTTTTGATAATAAAATTTGAAATACCAAAAGAATCACAGGATTTTTTGTTTTTAAGTTCACCAATTGAGAAAAAAACTTGATGCTCTTCAATGAACATTTCATTGTCAGAGTTACTGTCAGCCGTATTATTGGTATTAAACGAAGTGCAGTGAGCAGGTGAGTACAAGAGTGAGATGATAGATTTAGACACTTCTGCATCCATACACGAGACACTACCCTTGTCTCGAAAGTTGTTCATAAAATGAGCTCCAATAACTTGCGCGATATCTTCTTTGTGCGTATATCTCACATCATCGAAAACAATTACTTCAGAAGAAAAGTTACCTTTGCGATGAGAGAGTCGGTTAATGTGTTGAAAACAGCTAGAGCCAGCTTTAATTGTTTTTAGATAATTGCTAAGTTTTTTTTGAGCGTGTATGGCGGTAAAAGAAGCTATTGTGATATCACAGTCTTTAATACAAGCTTTGACATGTAAGTAAGTCTCAGATGTTTTGCTGTAGAATTTATGAAATATGGTATTAAGTTTGCGCTTTAATTGTTTTCTTTCTTTGATTTTCATGATTAATATAGGAGGTAAGTCTGAATACAATGAGTGATTAGCAATTGGAGTTTTATGAAGATTGGATATTACGGTACTGACTGCAGAATTGAGTTGGTTGGCATAATCATTAATTTCATTGTTATCTAGATTTCAGTCGTTAGGGATGATTATGGAATTAAAAAGGTGTTTTCCAGGTACGTCTACTGCCTCCCAGTCAATGGCTTTATAGTTGATGAATGAAATTGGGGTTAAAGGTAGAATTTTAAGTCGTGAGGCGAATTGGTAAAGTAAAATTTTGTGGTCAGAAAAAGAATCGAAATTTTTTAGGTTGTTATTATTAAGATCAAGAAGTGGCATTGCGAGTGTGTGACTAGTGAGGAAAAAATCAATAATACTATGACTTTCATAACGTGTTGGTAAGGTAGGTGCAACAATTGAAAGTTTGTCGATGAACTCGTTAAGAAGCAGTTTATAAAATTGATTACCTTGATTATTATTTTTTGTATTATTCCAGGCAGAATGCCCATTGCCACCATTAAAGTCGCCTCCAATCACAAAACCATCATAGCTAACAGCACTATTGAGCAATATTTTTAAGTCATTCAGAAGAAGATCAGAAGAAAGTTTGGGGGGGGGGGGATACGGAGTGAAATAACAAGAATTCTTTGGTTATTGACATTACAGCAAATAGAAGTGCAAATGATGTGAGACGTTTTAATATGAACTGTGACCGCATTAATTGATAGCAAGGGCAGTACCAATCTGATTGGCATCAGTTCTGACGATATTGTATGAGGGTAGAACGAATTTGTGGAAGCTGGTCCAGTTTGTTTCTTGGAGAAGTAAAAATTGCGGGAATTTTGTTTCCTTAACTAAAACCGCAAGTTTAGCTCTCCTTGCTCTGGCTCTCAAAGAAGAGAGAGAAATGTGAGAATTTTACTATTGCAAACCAATGTAGGCTCGTTTCTTCTCCATCTGATCCGTAATTTGATTGTAAAAAGAGCAGAAATTACCAACTTTTTCACACAGCTTGAAGAAATCCATCCCAAAGAACTTATTTGGTTCTCGGTGCGGATGTTATGAACACCACTGCTATTGACAGACCTATTTACAGAAGGAGTAGAATAAATGTTATTGTTATTAGTGATTAAATGTGAGGTGGGTGCTTGTGGAGAGGAGACTTTTTCAGCATAAGTGTGTCTTGGTGTCACTAGTGAGGACGTGTTGACGGTGGTGCGAGCAGGCGCACTTGGCCGAGCAGGCAGTGTTGTCTTCTTTCTGCTGTTTTTGGCATCAATGTACACTTGACATCCTTTGTAAGATGCAGTGTGTTGACCTAAGCAGTTCACGCATTGAGCAGGAACATTATTCGTTTTTTTGCACTCATTAGGCAGACGAGGCATCTGTACTTTCGGCCGCAGTAGTTGCGGGTGTGACCATGAGTCCAACAATTTCGGCACTGTGATATTTCTGTTTCAATGAATTTTTCAATTTTAACCTTGTGGTTAGCAAGGTTACTGATGGCCATAATATCGTTTATATTAGCGCTTTGTTTCACTTGGATGATGTGCTGATCCAAACAATACTTATTCGCATTCGCATGCGCTGATATGGATGTTAACATCAACCACAACGTCGCCAATTTTGTTCACTAAATCTTCCTTTATGTAGAATTGCACGAGCCTACATTTTACCATTTTTTGGTTGTTCTTCATATTGTCTTTTTGTTGTCAACCACAAAGACAGCAGCGTCAAGCGTTTTCACAAAGATTGGTGGCACAAATTTAGCTTTTTGAATTTTTTTATTGTTATTGATGGTCTTTGAAGCGGCACTAGAACAGGCACTAGATTCACTAATACCTTTTTTGTTGGATTGGTATTTGACACGTTGCTATTATTGTTTGCTTTTTTGTTTCTTGCTTGATTTTCACTTTATTTCATTTGATTAATAGCATCAGAATGAAACACAGTTTCACTACACATAGCTGGACTTTGATCCATTGCATCCATCTCATTAACTACTTTAATTGCTTCTGCTTCACTATTAACGTTCGGTGAGCATTCACGCTTATTATCACCACTTGAAATTATTTCTGTTTCAGAATCAATATCACTTCCACTTCTTTTTTCTATTTCATCATTAATATTAGGATAAATACTTCCAACAATGTCACATATCATATTCAAATCATCATGTTTGTTTACAAATTTCTCAATAGTTTTCGTTAAATTTTTTCAATACGATTTCTGTCTTTAATTACCACTGCTTTAGAGTGTTTCGTTGCAATGTAATCACCATATATGATTCCGCTTCAGAATATGCTGGTATGGATCGGATCGCCCTGACGGGTTTTATTCCATTAGCCAATTTTTTATTAATTTATATGCGACCCCAAGGGCATATAGAAATATTTGGAATCCGACTTTTTTCGGAAAAAAAGTTGATGATGCAGAAACTCGTTTTGACACCCCCTGAGTCCAAAAAAGTGGTCTAGAAAAAATGTGTAAAAGTACGTCCGTACGCCGTACGCCGTACAGTGTACGGTGGTTTTATAGAAAAATGGTCGAAAAAAAAAACTTCTAAACTACTGGACCGATTTGTATGAAAATTTTTTGTAAACTATTAAACAAAAATATAAGAATAGGATCTTCGATTTTTCAAGGTCAAGTTATTGCCAAAAGAATTTTTTTTCGTATAGGGGCTCAAAAATGGGTCCTACGATTTTTTTCATTCACAACAATTAATCTTCAAGGTATCTTAAACAAAACTGCATATATCCTATATCCCGCTAGATGCTCCTTCTGGCGAAAAAGGGGGTGGACAAGAACAAACCCTACTTTTTTATCTCAGCCACCTTACACAATATCAAAAAAATTATTTCAGATTATTATAGGATAAAATCAGATAAGAAAATTTGCGAAACATTTCAAGGTCAAAATCGAAAAATTCAAGGTCAAATTTTTTATATCTCAGAAACCTTTAATATTTAAAAAAAAAAATTTCACATTGTTGTAGGCTTAAATAAGACAAAAAAACTTGCTGAACATTTTAAGGTCGAAATCGGAAATTTCAAGGTTCGACGTACGGCGTACGGCGCACGTATCTCAGAAACCCTAAATATTTTTGAAATTTTTTTTTTACATTATTTTAGGAATAAATAAAATAAGAAAACTTGCTGAACATTTTAAGGTCAAATTTTGAAAACTCAAGGTCATATTTTTACAATGAAAATGTTTAATTCAAATACTATGTGTTTTAGGTTACTGATGATGTTCTACATTATTGATAATCTCAATAAAAGTACCAATTTTGGACAAAAATCAAGGTCAAAATTAAGAAATTTCAAGGTCAAATTTTTCATATCTCCGAAAAGCTTTATTAAAATATAGTTAAGCAACAGTCGTATATAAATTCACACCTCGCTTTCCCTGCGATGTAGTTTAATTTATATACGACCACAAGGGCATATAGAAATATTTGTAATCCGACTTTTTTCGAAAAAAAAGTTGATGATGTAGAAACTCGTTTTGACACCCCCTGAGTCCAAAAAAGTGGTCTAGAAAAAATGTGCAAAAGTACGTCCGTACGCCGTACTATAGAAAAATGGTCGAAAAAAAAAAACTTCTAACTACTGGACCGATTTGTATGAAAATTTTTAAACAAAAATATAAGTATAGGATCTTCGATTTTTCAAGGTCAGATCCTTCAAGGTCAAGTTATTGCCAAAAGAATTTTTTAAGACCCTTCTAAACCCCAAATTGACTGTGGGAATGATCGGCGTTTCATCCATGACGTTTTACAGTGCAAATATAATTTTTACTTGAACAGCCATTTCGAAAAACTTTACCAATGTTGGGAATCATAGAAATAGGGCGATAGTTTTCAGCCATTGTCCTATCGCCTTTTTTAGGAACTGGAATAATTTTAGACAATTTCCAACATTCTGGAAAGTATTTATTGTTGAAGCAATGGTTAAACAATGGACACAATAGGGGGGCGAGTACATTGTTTAGCTTTTTTATCATAAAATTATTTATGCCATAATGGTCCAATGATTTTTTTGTTTTTTAACTCAACAATGCAGTCATATATTGTGTGTTCTTCGATAAATGTGCTTTTACATTCCGGATTATCGGATGGATTATTGGGAGAGAAATTTGTGTAGTGGATTAGTAAAGAATCGACAGATGTTAAGGAGGAGCTGACGACGTCATCCATTGGTGAAGGTATGCCTCTAGATTTAAAGTTGTTGATAAAATGTATCCCAATTATTTCAGCAATGTCTGACTCATTTTGATAAGCTACACCATCGAAAATTATCTTTTGGGGGGTGAGGTTTTTATTGTTGACAAGTTTTTTAATATGACGAATCAGAGCCTTGTATATTAATAGCTTGACTTTCTTATGTAGATTTTTGTTTCTGAGTATGAATTTAACTGTGCCGAAGGCTACTCTGGCTCAGTTTATTTTGTTAATAACATGTTTGTCATATGTCATGTTTTGTGCTAGTTGGACGCCAAGGTATGTACATTTGTTGGTTGCCCTCATTACTTTTAGATATTTTTTTTAGTTCATTTTCTGCATGTATTGCAGTATATCCTTTAATTATAGTATCTAGCTCCTTGAGTTCTAATTTAACCTTTAAGTATTCCATGTTTTTTCTTGATAAATATTTAATATACACTCGATTTAATTTTCTTCTCACTGATTTTCTATCATTAATGAGCTGAATTAGTACAGAAGGCAGATTGGAGAATATTGTGTGGTTTTTATTTATGTTGTTATTTGTATCTCTGGCAATTAGATCAAAGGCCTCCCAGTCTATATTTTGATAGTTGATATAGTTAGGAGGTTTCGGAGGAGTGAATGTACACTTATTTTTGAAATTTATTTTGAGTAACACAGCTTTGTGATCTGAAAAGGAGTCAATTGCGTGTATGGTATGATTAGAACTGTCAAGGAGTGGCATAGCAAGATTATTACTAACTATGTAGAAGTCGACGATACTTGGAGCTCGCGTTGAGCAGTTTGGAGCTATTATTGAAACCGTATCGCTGTATTCATCAATAATCAATCTTTTGATAAGATTACCATAGCTGTTGTTATTTGGATTGAACCACGCTGTGTGTTTGTCATTAAAATCGCCTCCAATAATAATTTCATCAAAATTTTTGCTGTGGTCAACTATTTTAGCAAGGTCTTCTTCTATCTGTGAAGCACGGAACGCGTGTGGCAAATAAATGGAGACCACAATAGTTTTTTTTTTATTTATATTACATGAGATGGCTGTGTTAGTTATAACATTTGTGGGAATCGTAACAGAGACAGCGTTAATATTATTCCTGACTGCGATGGCCGTACCTATCTGATTGTGGTCAGTACTTATTATGTTATAAGACGGGATTCCAAGTTATGTCGTGGATTAAGGTTGGTCTCTTGTAAGAGAATGAAGTGGGGATTTTTTGTTTCTTTGAAGCATGACTCTCCTTGGTTTAGTCCTGAGAGAGTTAGCATTAATAGTTAAGCATGAAATATGATTATGGCTCTGCATTGATAGGATTTGTAAGTAGAAGCAAAAATTTAAAGTAAGCATTTTATTTTTCGGATCTGGTTTTAAGCGTTTTATAAGTTTGGTTGAATGAGTTCACTTGGTCTAGCAGGAAAAATATATCCACACCAAATAGATTTTTAGGTTTTTCAAAGAGTATAAAATTTAATATTTCTGTGTTAGGGCCATTATTGCTTGGAATTGTAATATATTTTGAATGTTGATACTTGTATTTTTAGGTTGTACCTGTTGTTTTGGTTGTTGCTGTTGAGAGACCTCTTGGGAAAAATGGTGTTGTTGATGCGGCAGATGTTGATTATGCGGCAGATGTTGTTATTGTGGAGTCGCATGTGATGAGGATACTTCCACGAAGGTCCTTGTTAGTGGTAGAGGAGGCATGGACGCCATAGTAAATTTTGGTACGTTTTGTGCTGTTACATTTGTACAATAGATGGTGTTGTTTTAGGCCGGCTGTTTTTAGCATTTATGTATACTTTACAGCCCCTGTAGATTGCAGTGTGGGCATCCAGACAGTTGACGCATTGCGGCGTGTATTCTCTGGATTTCTTGCATTCATTTGGTGGATGGAATTCTATGCAGATTCTGCATCGAAGTTTCCGTCCGCAGTAGTTGCGTGTGTCCATACGACCAGCAGTTCTTACATTGGGATATGTCATTATTTATGAACTTCCTAATTTTGACTTTGTGGTAGGCTAGGTCGGTGATTTTGAGTACCTCAGCCATGTTTGTGTTGTGCTTGACTATTATTATGTGCTGGTCGAGATTGTAGTCATTCGTTCTCGAGTGTTGAGATTGGTGAGCGGAAACTGACACTACATAATTACCAATTTTACTGACAAGGTCCTCCATTATGAATTCTGTTTTCATGGAGAAATGAATTCCCTTGCATATTAAGCTTATGTTACGTTCATCTGAATTTTGAAACGCGTGTGGTTCAAAACCCATATCTTTCAATTTTACGAAGATGCTTTCCCGTGTTTCGAGGTCAACGCATCTAATCATTTTTTTATTGTTTTTCTGTATATCGATGGTGTATTTGTTATTGAGTATTGCATTGTCTTCAGTAAATTCTTTAGCGTCTAGAGTCTTTACAAAAATCGGTAGTATGCGCTTTCATTCACTGGTTTTACACTTGGCGTGACCACATTCGGTACAGTTGGAACTGCAAATTGAGCCAAACTTGTTTCAGGTATGTTTTTGTTTTTATTGCCTATTTTTTTATTTTCAAATATTTGTTTCTTTTTAAGCTGGTTGGCAGCATCAGCACTTATTTCATTACTCACTAACACAGGGGTGGTATCGTTTTCCAATTCCATGGACATATCTTATTGTTTTTATCTATGACACTAAATACTTCATTGTTAGTATTTGTATTTTCTATCACCTCATTATCTGACGCTTCGGATGCAGAAGAGGCCACTGTTTCATACACTTCACTGCGTATTTTTGTTGCTTCATCGTTGTCATGTTTGCTTGCATATTTAGTTATCATTTTTAGCATTTTTTCTTTCATTTCATAACGTTCCATTTTTCTACGATTGCTTTTTCTGTTTTTTTTTTGTATTGGCAAACCGATTTCTTCCAAGCCTTGAAACATATTTGATTGTGGTTCCACTTCTTTTTGCTCACGGATCGCGTCCATGGCTTTTCTGACCGCGTTAATGCGGTTTAATTTAATAATATTGATGTATCTATTTGTAATTAACCTGCTTGATTTAAAACTTGTTAAATTTTTGCTAATTTCTAAACATTTTTTTTACGCGATGTCACATTATCAATATTTTCATTATTTTTAGATTAAATTGAAATTTCCGATTTCGACCTTGAAATGTTTAACAAGTTTTTTTGTCTTATTTAAGCCTACAATAATGTGAAAAAAAAGTTTTAAAATATTAAAGGTTTCTGAGATATAAAAAATTTGACCGTGAATTTTTCGATTTTGACCTTGAAATGTTCCTAAAATTTTCTTATCTTATTTTATCCCACAATAATCTGAAATTTTTTTTTGATATTGTGCAAGGTGGCTGAGATAGCAAAGTGGGGTTTGTCCTTGTCCACCCCCTTTTTCGCCAGAAGGAGCATCTAGTGGGATATAGGATATATGCAGTTTTGTTTAAGATACCCTGAAGATTAATTGTTGTGGAAATGAAAAAAATCGTAGTACCCATTTTTGAGCACGCATACGAAAAAAAATTCTTTTGGCAATAACTTGACCTTGAAAGATCTGACCTTGAAAAATCGAAGATCCTATTCTTATATTTTTGTCTAATACTTTACAAAAAAAATTCATACAAATCGGTCCAGTAGTTTAGGAGTTTTTTTTCTCCCACCATTTTTTTATAGTACGGCGTACACCGTACGGCGTACGGACGTACTTTTGCAAATTTTTTGTAGACCACTTTTTTATACTCAGGGGGTGTCAAAACGAGTTTCTGCATCATCAACTTTTTTTCCGAAAAAAGTCGGATTACAAATATTTCTATATGCCCTTGGGGTCGTATATAAATTAATACGACTGTTGCTTAACTACATTTTAATAAATTTTTTCGGAGATATTAAAAATTTGACCTTGAAATTTCTGAATTTTGACCTTGATTTTTGTTCAAAATTGGTACTTTTATTGAGATTATCAATAACGTAGAACATCATAGTACCCTAAAACACACAGTATTTGAATTACATATTTTCATTATAAAAATATGACCTTGAGTTTTCAAAATTTGACCTTGGAATGTTCAGCAAGTTTTCTTATTTTATTTATTCCTACAATAATGTAAAAAAAAACAATTTCAAAAATATTTAGGGTTTCTGAGATACGTGCGCCGTACGCCGTACGTCGAACCTTGAAATTTCCGATTTCGACCTTGAAATGTTCAAAAAGTTTTTTTGTCTCACTTAAGCCTACAATAATGTGAAAAAAATATTTAAAAAATATTAAAGGTTGCTGAGATATAAAAAATTTGACCTTGAAATGTTTCGCAAATTTTCTTATATGATTTTATCTTACAATAATCTGAAATTTTTTTTTTGATATTGTGCAAGGTGGCTGAGATAGAAAAGTGGGGTTTGTCCTTGTCCACCCCCTTTTTCGCCAGAAGGAGCATCTATCGGGATATAATATATGCAGTTTTGTTTAAGATACCTTGAAGATTAATTGTTGTGGAAATGAAAAAAATTGTAGGACCCATTTTTGAGCCCCTATACGAAAAAAAATTCTTTTGTCAATAACTTGACCTTGAAGGATCTGACCTTGAAAAATCGAAGATTCTTTTCTTATATTTTTGTCTAATACTTTACAAAACAATTTCATACAAATCGGTCTAGTAGTTTAGGAGTTTTTTTTTCCCACCATTTTTCTATAGTACGGCGTACACCATACGGCGTACGGACGTACTTTTGCAAATTTTTTGTAGACCACTTTTTTATACTCAGGGGGTGTCAAAACGAGTTTCTGCATCATCAACTTTTTTTCCGAAAAAATTCGGATTCCAAATACATATTTCTATATGCTCTTGGGGTCGTATATAAATTAAAAAACTACATCGCAGGGAGAGCGAGGTGTGAATTTATATACGACTGTTGCTTAACTTCATTTTAATAAAGCTTTTCGGAGATATGAAAAATTTGACATTGAAATTTCTTAATTTTGACCTTGATTTTTGTCCAAAATTGGTACTTTTATTGAGATTATCAATAATGTAGAACATCATAGTACCTAAAACACATAGTATTTGAATTAAACATTTTCATTATAAAAATATGACCTTGAGTTTTAAAAATTTGACCTTGAAATGTTCAGCAAGTTTACTTATTTTATTTATTCCTACAATAATGTGAAAAAAAAATTTGAAAAATATTTAGGGTTTCTAAGATACGTGCGCCGTACGCCAAAGTAGAATTTTAAATGATCTCAATTTTTGAGGGTGTCAGCAAAATCACCAAAAGAAACTTCCTGCATTATTAGAATTTTTCTTAAAAATTTACCTAGGCTTTACCAAGTCACTGAAATTTCTTTATATAGTCAATCTTGGGAGTTATAATGAACTTCAAAAAACCTTCGCCTTTGAGATATCACCATTTCCAAAGTAGAATCTTAAATGATCTCAATTTTTGAGGGTGTCAGCAAAATCACCCAAGGAAACTTCCTGCATTATTAGAATTTTTCTTAAAAATTTACCTAGGCTTTACCAAGTCACTGAAATTTCTTTATATAGTCAATCTTGGGAGTAATAATGAACTTCAAAAAACCTTCGCCTTTGAGATCTCACCATTTCCAAAATAGGATATTAAATGATTTAAATTTTTGAGGGCGTCAGCATAATCACCAAAGGAAACTTCCTGCATCATTAGAAATTTTCTTAAAAATAAACCTAGGCTTTACCAAGTCACTGAAATTTCTTTATATAGTCAATCTTGGGAGTAATAATGAACTTCAAAAAACCTTCGCCTTTGAGATCTCACTATTTCCAAAATAGAATCTCAAATGATCTCAATTTTTGAGGGTGTCAGCAGAATCACCAAAGGAAACTTCCTGCATCATTAGAAATCTTTTTAAGAATTTAAATAGGCTTTACCAAGTAACTGAAATTTCTTTATATAGTCAATCTTGGGAGTAATAATGAACTTAAAAAAACCTTCGCCTTTGAGATATCACCATTTCCAAAGTAGAATCTTAAATGATCTCAATTTTTGAGGGTGTCAGCAAAATCACAAAAAGAAACTTCCTGCATCATTAGAATTTTTCTTAAAAATTTACCTAGGCTTTACCAAGTCACTGAAATTTCTTTATATAGTCAATCTTGGGAGTAATAATGAACTTAAAAAAACCTTCGCCTTTGAGATATCACCATTTCTAAAATAGAATCTTAAATGATCTCAATTTTTGAGGGTGTCAGCAAAATCACCAAAGGAAACTTCCTGCATCATTAGAATTTTCCTTAAAAATTTGCCTAGGCTTTACCAAGTCACTGAAATTTCTTTATATAGTCAATCTTGGGAGTAATAATGAACTTCAAAAAACCTTCGCCTTTGAGATATCCCCATTTCCAAAGTAGAATCTTAAATGATCTCAATTTTTGAGGGTGTCAACAAAATCACCAAAGGAAACTTCCTGCATCATTAGAATTTTCCTTAAAAATTTGCCTAGGCTTTACCAAGTCACTGAAATTTCTTTATATAGTCAATCTTGGGAGTAATAATGAACTTAAAAAAACCTTCGCCTTTGAGATATCACCATTTCCAAAGTAGAATCTTAAATGATCTCAATTTTTGAGGGCGTCAGCATAATCACCAAAGGAAACTTCCTGCATCATTAGAATTTTTCTTAAAAATTTACCTAGGCTTTACCAAGTCACTGAAATTTCTTTATATAGTCAATCTTGGGAGTAATAATGAACTTCAAAAAACCTTCGCCTTTGAGATCTCACCATTTCCAAAGTAGGATCTCAAATGATTTCAATTTTTGAAAGTGTCAGCAGAATCACCAAAGGAAACTTCCTGCATCATTAGAAATCTTTTTAAGAATTTAAATAGGCTTTACCAAGTCACTGAATTTTCTTTATATAGTCAATCTTGGGAGTAATAATGAACTTAAAAAAACCTTCGCCTTTGAGATATCACCATTTCTAAAATAGAATCTTAAATGATCTCAATTTTTGAGGGTGTCAGCAAAATCACCAAAGGAAACTTCCTGCATCATTAGAATTTTCCTTAAAAATTTGCCTAGGCTTTACCAAGTCACTGAAATTTCTTTATATAGTCAATCTTGGGAGTAATAATGAACTTAAAAAAACCTTCGCCTTTGAGATATCACCATTTCCAAAGTAGAATCTTAAATGATCTCAATTTTTGAGGGTGTCAGCAAAATCACCAAAAGAAACTTCCTGCATCATTAGAATTTTTCTTAAAAATTTACCTAGGCTTCACCAAGTCACTGAAATTTCTTTATATAGTCAATCTTGGGAGTAATAATGAACTTCAAAAAACCTTCGCCTTTGAGATCTCACTATTTCCAAAATAGAATCTCAAATGATCTCAATTTTTGAGGGTGTCAGCAGAATCACCAAAGGAAACTTCCTGCATCATTAGAATTCTTTTTAAGAATTTAAATAGGCTTTACCAAGTAACTGAAATTTCTTTATATAGTCAATCTTGGGAGTAATAATGAACTTAAAAAAACCTTCGCCTTTGAGATATCACCATTTCCAAAGTAGAATCTTAAATGATCTCAATTTTTGAAAGTGTCAGCAAAATCACCAAAGGAAACTTCCTGCATCATTAGAATTTTCCTTAAAAATTTGCCTAGGCTTTACCAAGTCACTGAAATTTCTTTATATAGTCAATCTTGGGAGTAATAATGAACTTCAAAAAACCTTCGCCTTTGAGATATCCCCATTTCCAAAGTAGAATCTTAAATGATCTCAATTTTTGAGGGTGTCAGGAAAATCACCAAATGAAACTTCCTGCATCATTAGAATTTTTCTTAAAAATTTACCTAGGCTTTACCAAGTCACTGAAATTTCTTTATATAGTCAATCTTGGGAGTTATAATGAACTTCAAAAAACCTTCGCCTTTGAGATATCCCCATTTCCAAAGTAGAATCTTAAATGATCTCAATTTTTGAGGGTGTCAGCAAAATCACCAAAAGAAACTTCCTGCATCATTAGAATTTTCCTTAAAAATTTGCCTAGGCTTTACCAAGTCACTGAAATTTCTTTATATAGTCAATCTTGGGAGTAATAATGAACTTAAAAAAACCTTCGCCTTTGAGATATCACCATTTCCAAAGTAGAATCTTAAATGATCTCAATTTTTGAGGGTGTCAGCAAAATCACCAAAGGAAACTTCCTGCATCATTAGAATTTTCCTTAAAAATTTGCCTAGGCTTTACCAAGTCACTGAAATTTCTTTATATAGTCAATCTTGGGAGTAATAATGAACTTAAAAAAACCTTCGCCTTTGAGATATCACCATTTCCAAAGTAGAATCTTAAATGATCTCAATTTTTGAGGGTGTCAGCAAAATCACCAAAAGAAACTTCCTGCATCATTAGAATTTTTCTTAAAAATTTACCTAGGCTTTACCAAGTCACTGAAATTCCTTTATATAGTCAATCTTGGGAGTTATAATGAACTTCAAAAAACCTTCGCCTTTGAGATATCCCCATTTCCAAAGTAGAATCTTAAATGATCTCAATTTTTGAGGGTGTCAGCAAAATCACCAAAAGAAACTTCCTGCATCATTAGAATTTTTCTTAAAAATTTACCTAGGCTTTACCAAGTCACTGAAATTTCTTTATATAGTCAATCTTGGGAGTAATAATGAACTTAAAAAAACCTTCGCCTTTGAGATATCACCATTTCTAAAATAGAATCTTAAATGATCTCAATTTTTGAGGGTGTCAGCAAAATCACCAAAGGAAACTTCCTGCATCATTAGAATTTTCCTTAA
Source organism: Sylvicola cinctus (assembly GCA_963854165.1). Lineage (NCBI taxonomy): Eukaryota > Metazoa > Arthropoda > Insecta > Diptera > Anisopodidae > Sylvicola > Sylvicola cinctus. The sequence continues at coordinate 24,247,932 of OY974083.1, read as the reverse complement.
AAATTTGCCTAGGCTTTACCAAGTCACTGAAATTTCTTTATATAGTCAATCTTGGGAGTAATAATGAACTTAAAAAAACCTTCGCCTTTGAGATATCACCATTTCCAAAGTAGAATCTTAAATGATCTCAATTTTTGAGGGTGTCAGCAAAATCACCAAAAGAAACTTCCTGCATCATTAGAATTTTTCTTAAAAATTTACCTAGGCTTTACCAAGTCACTGAAATTTCTTTATATAGTCAATCTTGGGAGTTATAATGAACTTCAAAAAACCTTCGCCTTTGAGATATCCCCATTTCCAAAGTAGAATCTTAAATAATCTCAATTTTTGAGGGTGTCAGCAAAATCACCAAAAGAAACTTCCTGCATCATTAGAATTTTCCTTAAAAATTTGCCTAGGCTTTACCAAGTCACTGAAATTTCTTTATATAGTCAATCTTGGGAGTAATAATGAACTTAAAAAAACCTTCGCCTTTGAGATATCACCATTTCCAAAGTAGAATCTTAAATGATCTCAATTTTTGAGGGTGTCAGCAAAATCACCAAAAGAAACTTCCTGCATCATTAGAATTTTTCTTAAAAATTTACCTAGGCTTTACCAAGTCACTGAAATTTCTTTATATAGTCAATCTTGGGAGTAATAATGAACTTAAAAAAACCTTCGCCTTTGAGATATCACCATTTCCAAAGTAGAATCTTAAATGATCTCAATTTTTGAGGGTGTCAGCAAAATCACCAAAAGAAACTTCCTGCATCATTAGAATTTTTCTTAAAAATTTACCTAGGCTTTACCAAGTCACTGAAATTTCTTTATATAGTCAATCTTGGGAGTTATAATGAACTTCAAAAAACCTTCGCCTTTGAGATATCACCATTTCTAAAATAGAATCTTAAATGATCTCAATTTTTGAGGGTGTCAGCAAAATCACAAAAAGAAACTTCCTGCATCATTAGAATTTTTCTTAAAAATTTACCTAGGCTTTACCAAGTCACTGAAATTTCTTTATATAGTCAATCTTGGGAGTAATAATGAACTTCAAAAAACCTTCGCCTTTGAGATATCCCCATTTCCAAAGTAGAATCTTAAATGATCTCAATTTTTGAGGGTGTCAGCAAAATCACCAAAAGAAACTTCCTGCATCATTAGAATTTTCCTTAAAAATTTGCCTAGGCTTTGCCAAGTCACTGAAATTTCTTTATATAGTCAATCTTGGGAGTAATAATGAACTTAAAAAAACCTTCGCCTTTGAGATATCACCATTTCCAAAGTAGAATCTTAAATGATCTCAATTTTTGAGGGTGTCAGCAAAATCACCAAAGGAAACTTCCTGCATCATTAGAATTTTCCTTAAAAATTTGCCTAGGCTTTACCAAGTCACTGAAATTTCTTTATATAGTCAATCTTGGGAGTAATAATGAACTTAAAAAAACCTTCGCCTTTGAGATATCACCATTTCCAAAGTAGAATCTTAAATGATCTCAATTTTTGAGGGTGTCAGCAAAATCACCAAAAGAAACTTCCTGCATCATTAGAATTTTTCTTAAAAATTTACCTAGGCTTTACCAAGTCACTGAAATTTCTTTATATAGTCAATCTTGGGAGTAATAATGAACTTAAAAAAACCTTCGCCTTTGAGATATCACCATTTCCAAAGTAGAATCTTAAATGATCTCAATTTTTGAGGGTGTCAGCAAAATCACCAAAAGAAACTTCCTGCATCATTAGAATTTTTCTTAAAAATTTACCTAGGCTTTACCAAGTCACTGAAATTTCTTTATATAGTCAATCTTGGGAGTAATAATGAACTTAAAAAAACCTTCGCCTTTGAGATATCACCATTTCCAAAGTAGAATCTTAAATGATCTCAATTTTTGAGGGTGTCAGCAAAATCACCAAAAGAAACTTCCTGCATCATTAGAATTTTTCTTAAAAATTTGCCTAGGCTTTGCCAAGTCACTGAAATTTCTTTATATAGTCAATCTTGGGAGTAATAATGAACTTAAAAAAACCTTCGCCTTTGAGATATCACCATTTCCAAAGTAGAATCTTAAATGATCTCAATTTTTGAGGGTGTCAGCAAAATCACCAAAGGAAACTTCCTGCATCATTAGAATTTTCCTTAAAAATTTGCCTAGGCTTTACCAAGTCACTGAAATTTCTTTATATAGTCAATCTTGGGAGTAATAATGAACTTAAAAAAACCTTCGCCTTTGAGATATCACCATTTCCAAAGTAGAATCTTAAATGATCTCAAGTTTTGAGGGTGTCAGCAAAATCACCAAAAGAACTTCCTGCATCATTAGAATTTTTCTTAAAAATTTACCTAGGCTTTACCAAGTCACTGAAATTTCTTTATATAGTCAATCTTGGGAGTTATAATGAACTTCAAAAAACCTTCGCCTTTGAGATATCCCCATTTCCAAAGTAGAATCTTAAATGATCTCAATTTTTGAGGGTGTCAGCAAAATCACCAAAAGAAACTTCCTGCATCATTAGAATTTTTCTTAAAAATTTACCTAGGCTTTACCAAGTCACTGAAATTTCTTTATATAGTCAATCTTGGGATTAATAATGAACTTAAAAAAACCTTCGCCTTTGAGATATCACCATTTCCAAAGTAGAATCTTAAATGATCTCAATTTTTGAGGGTGTCAGCAAAATCACCAAAAGAAACTTCCTGCATCATTAGAATTTTTCTTAAAAATTTACCTAGGATTTACCAAGTCACTGAAATTTCTTTATATAGTCAATCTTGGGAGTTATAATGAACTTCAAAAAACCTTCGCCTTTGAGATATCACCATTTCCAAAGTAGAATCTTAAATGATCTCAATTTTTGAGGGTGTCAGCAAAATCACCAAAGGAAACTTCCTGCATTATTAGAATTTTTCTTAAAAATTTACCTAGGCTTTACCAAGTCACTGAAATTTCTTTATATAGTCAATCTTGGGAGTAATAATGAACTTCAAAAAACCTTCGCCTTTGAGATATCCCCATTTCCAAAGTAGAATCTTAAATGATCTCAATTTTTGAGGGTGTCAGCAAAATCACCAAAGGAAACTTCCTGCATTATTAGAATTTTTCATAAAAATTTACCTAGGCTTTACCAAGTCACTGAAATTTCTTTATATAGTCAATCTTGGGAGTTATAATGAACTTAAAAAAACCTTCGCCTTTGAGATATCACCATTTCCAAAGTAGAATCTTAAATGATCTCAATTTTTGAGGGTGTCAGCAAAATCACCAAAAGAAACTTCCTGCATCATTAGAATTTTTCTTAAAAATTTGCCTAGGCTTTACCAAGTCACTGAAATTTCTTTATATAGTCAATCTTGGGAGTAATAATGAACTTAAAAAAACCTTCGCCTTTGAGATATCACCATTTCCAAAGTAGAATCTTAAATGATCTCAATTTTTGAGGGTGTCAGCAAAATCACCAAAAGAAACTTCCTGCATCATTAGAATTTTTCTTAAAAATTTACCTAGGCTTTACCAAGTCACTGAAATTTCTTTATATAGTCAATCTTGGGAGTTATAATGAACTTCAAAAAACCTTCGCCTTTGAGATATCCCCATTTCCAAAGTAGAATCTTAAATGATCTTAATTTTTGAGGGTGTCAGCAAAATCACCAAAAGAAACTTCCTGCATCATTAGAATTTTTCTTAAAAATTTACCTAGGCTTTACCAAGTCACTGAAATTTCTTTATATAGTCAATCTTGGGAGTAATAATGAACTTCAAAAAACCTTCGCCTTTGAGATCTCACTATTTCCAAAATAGAATCTCAAATGATCTCAATTTTTGAGGGTGTCAGCAGAATCACCAAAGGAAACTTCCTGCATCATTAGAATTCTTTTTAAGAATTTAAATAGGCTTTACCAAGTAACTGAAATTTCTTTATATAGTCAATCTTGGGAGTAATAATGAACTTAAAAAAACCTTCGCCTTTGAGATATCACCATTTCCAAAGTAGAATCTTAAATGATCTCAATTTTTGAGGGTGTCAGCAAAATCACCAAAAGAAACTTCCTGCATCATTAGAATTTTTCTTAAAAATAAACCTAGGCTTTACCAAGTCACTGAAATTTCTTTATATAGTCAATCAAGGGAGTAATAATGAACTTCAAAAAACCTTCGCCTTTGAGATATCCCCATTTCCAAAGTAGAATCTTAAATAATCTCAATTTTTGAGGGAGTCAGCAAAATCACCAAAGGAAACTTCCTGCATCATTAGAATTTTCCTTAAAAATTTGCCTAGGCTTTACCAAGTCACTGAAATTTCTTTATATAGTCAATCTTGGGAGTAATAATGAACTTAAAAAAACCTTCGCCTTTGAGATATCACCATTTCTAAAATAGAATCTTAAATGATCTCAATTTTTGAGGGTGTCAGCAAAATCACCAAAGGAAACTTCCTGCATCATTAGAATTTTCCTTAAAAATTTGCCTAGGCTTTACCAAGTCACTGAAATTTCTTTATATAGTCAATCTTGGGAGTAATAATGAACTTCAAAAAACCTTCGCCTTTGAGATATCTCCATTTCCAAAGTAGAATCTTAAATGATCTCAATTTTTGAGGGTGTCAGCAAAATCACCAAAAGAAACTTCCTGCATCATTAGAATTTTTCTTAAAAATTTACCTAGGCTTTACCAAGTCACTGAAATTTCTTTATATAGTCAATCTTGGGAGTTATAATGAACTTCAAAAAACCTTCGCCTTTGAGATATCCCCATTTCCAAAGTAAAATCTTAAATGATCTCAATTTTTGAGGGTGTCAGCAAAATCACCAAAAGAAACTTCCTGCATCATTAGAATTTTCCTTAAAAATTTGTGAGGGTGTCAGCAAAATCACCAAAAGAAACTTCCTGCATCATTAGAATTTTTCTTAAAAATTTACCTAGGCTTTACCAAGTCACTGAAGGTGTCAGCAAAATCACCATTTTCCGATATTTTTTTGATGCATTTCTATTCTTATGACGGTTTCAAACAACTTTGCATCAAAAAAATTTCCGAAAACGAAAATTTCCTATATAAAAAATCAAAACGAGCATTCCAAAAATATTTTTTATATTCTACACGCGGCCTAAACATTTCGTATTTATTTGATTTAAAATACTCGCGGTCAAATGTGCGTTTTCGGAAATTTTTTTGATGTATTTCTATTCTTATGACGGTTTCAAACAACTTTGCATCAAAAAAATTTCCGAAAACGAAAATTTTTCATATAAAAAATCAAAACGAGCATTCCAAAAAAAATTGAAAAATTTTACTCGCGGCGTGAGCATTCGTTTTCAAAATTTTTAAAAATGCTCATCAAGCGATGAGTAATTTAAAAAAAAATGAAACTCATTACTCGTGTTGTGAGCATACTCATTTGAAATTTGTGCTCGCACTCGTGAACGATGAGCATACTCACAAATGAGCATCGAAAATACTCATCGCGTGAGCTGCTTGTCAAATGAGTTGCGAGTTTTGCTCACTCTTCAATGCCTGGTTGTTTATGCATTGAAACGTCAAGGACGTACTCTGTACGGTTTCGGAGGTTAATTCATGCTATAAACCATAACCGATCAACAGCAACAAAACAAACATAAAAAACGGTCCTTTTCAGGACCACAAAATACATTAGATACTATAAATGTAAAGAGTACCAAACCGACAACATTTTTTTTTTTTTTTTTTTTTTTAATACTCTTGCACTCTCTTGTTAAATGTTAATGTTGATAATTAATCTAATTGGTATTTGTTTGAGATAAAGAGATTAACAAAATGGATAGTAAAACACGATACCAATATAATAAAAAGTGGTTATTACTCTTTGCCTGGGATATTGAATATATTTGGTTCGTCCTGAAAAGGACGGTTTTTTGTGTTTGTCGATGAAAATCGCAATCGTGTTAGAGATTAACAAAATGGATAGTAAAAACGATACCAATATAATAAAAAGTGGTTATTACTCTTTGCCTGGGATATTGAATATATTTGGTTCGTCCTGAAAAGGACGGTTTTTTGTGTTTGTCGATGAAAATCGCAATCGTGTTAGGATGGACAACAATCAACCACCAATCAATAACTATTAGCAGGAAACTTATGCCTTGCCTTCGGTCTTCTTTGGCAACAAGACGGCTTGAATGTTTGGTAAAACACCACCTTGGGCAATTGTCACACCAGACAACAGTTTGTTCAACTCCAAATATTCCATTACGGCGGCCAAGTACACTGGAGCACCAGCACCAACGCGCTCCGCATAGTTGCCCTTGCGCAAAAGTCGATGAATACGACCCACTGGGAATTGGAGTCCGGCACGGTTCGAACGACTCTTTGCCTTTGTCTTCACTTTACCACCTTTACCACGGCCTGACATATTTAATTAATATTTTTTATTTTAGAGACTTCTGATTGCTGCACTGCACTCAACGAATGCTGTTTGATTTTTGAAATAAAATTCTCGCAGCACCTCTATTTGTAACCTCGGTAGTGTACATTTGATCGACGAAATGTAACTTCTTTTTAACTACATAGTATAAGTGTGAGTGTGAGACTCTCTGTTTTTGATTGATATTGGGTAACGGTGTGTATATTGGATTTGATGTTACTAAGTTAGTTGTGTGTGTGTATTTACTCATTTAATGTAGTGTATATCTAATATCACAACCGATGACTTAAATTTGTGTGTGAGAATTCAGAGAGAAAGAGTGCATGAGTGTGTGTGTGTGTGTGTGTCTCCCTTGTTGCATCAACGAATTATGTATGTTTTAAGTGTACACTCGACCGACAGTACTGAAAAAGAACAAAAACAGAAGTGAATTTGATAGCGCCGCACACATCGTCGTTAGCAAGCAAGCAATCATGCCGCCAAAAACTAGTGGAAAAGCAGCCAAAAAGGCTGGCAAAGCCCAAAAGAACATCTCCAAGTCGGATAAGAAGAAGAAGCGTAAGCGCAAGGAGAGCTACGCAATCTACATTTACAAGGTGTTGAAACAAGTGCATCCCGATACTGGAATCTCCAGCAAAGCCATGTCCATCATGAACAGTTTTGTGAATGACATCTTTGAGCGTATTGCTGCTGAGGCTAGCCGTTTGGCCCACTACAACAAGCGTTCCACCATCACCAGTCGGGAAATTCAGACCGCTGTTCGTCTGTTGTTGCCCGGTGAGTTGGCTAAGCACGCTGTTAGTGAGGGAACAAAGGCTGTTACCAAATACACTAGCTCCAAGTAAATGGACCCACCACCTCCATACAACATCCCCCATACAAAACACAAATGGCCCTTTTCAGGGCCGAACAAATATATTACACAAAAACATGAAAGAGTTTAATAACTTAGATATTATATTGAATTTGATTAATATTATTATTAATATTATTATTATTTTAATTGTTATTATTATTATTATTATTATTATGTTGATGACAGACAATACAATATAATTTTATATATTAACGATAAGACGATTTGGTGCGCGCGAGTGCATTGCATGAAGGATGCTCTATTGCTGCAAATAAATATGTTAATAATTAATCATGCATGGTTGCAACATATAATATAGATATAGTTGATAATGATATTGATTAAAGTAAAGATGAAGATGGGGTTCCAACACGTTCCAACATGTTCCAACACGTTCCTTCCACAACCAACATACCAAACCAGACTGAGTGGTGTTAAGATCGAGCGCCACCACTGCATCTGTATGTGGTTGCATGCATTTTTAAGCATGAATAAGTGATGGATAATTTTTTTAACTATTTAATTATACATTGGCAACATTTGGGCATTGTTTTAGCATATTTACATATACGGCATTAATTATATATTCGTAAATATAATGAATTTTGAAAAATACTAGTCTTTATTTCCGTTGCATGTGGTTGAGTTATGAACGTTGTCAACACTATACGATGAGTGATAGATGCGTGGAAAAAGATGCATTGCATTCGGCAAACATGTGTCTACTCTCATTTAACACTAATTGTTCATGCAATATATAATTATAATTGATTATGCAGTCATTAGATTCGCAATCGTCATAAATTGCTTTTGACAATTTCCAAACAAACACATTCACAGTATTTCGGTCATCAAGGTTCACACGTTGTTCCCCTCGTTCACATCACTCACTGAATTCAACACCGAAAATTCACAATTCACTTTGTTAACAAACAACAATTTCGCTAGTGTTCTACTATTGTAATAACATAATTATGACTGAAACATCCAATGAAGTGTCAACTGCTGCTGCAGCACCAACAACAGGAGGCGGTGGTGGATCATCACCAGCTGTGGCAGTTAAAAAAGGAGGTGCAGCAGCAGCAAAAGCAGCTACGGCTAAGGCAACAGCAGCAGCGGCAGCAGCAACCACCAAGAAGCCAGCGGTGAAACGTTCGCATCCACCAACTGGTGAGATGGTGTACAATGCCATCAAGAATCTGAAAGATCGTGGTGGTTCATCGTTGCAGGCAATCAAGAAGTATTTGACATCAAACTACAAGACTGACGCCGAGAAATTGGCGCCATTCATTAAGCGTTATTTGCGCATTGCTGTGGCCAACAATACGCTCATCCAAACGAAAGGTAAAGGTGCATCTGGATCATTCAAATTGGCAAAGAGCAAGAAACCAGCCGCAACAAAGAAATCCGACTCTGATGAGGGTGGTGCTAGTGTTGGTGGTGGTAGTGCTGCAGCGAAAAAGGCTGCTGCTGCCAAATTGAAGAAGAAGAAGGCCGCCGCAGTAGCTGCAAAGAGTGCTGGTGGTGTGAAGAAAGTTGCTGCCGCAAAGTCGTCGACCAAATCATCGGCGGCAAAGTCAACTGCTGTTGCTGCAAAAAAACCAGCAGCCGCAAAGAAATCAGCAGCTACTGCCGTTGCGGGTGGTGGTGATAAAAAGAAAGTTGCAGCTGCATCAGCGGCTGTTACAAAAAAAGCTGCCGCTAAAGAGGCTGCCGTATCAAAGGTAAAGGCAGCGCCCAAGCAAAAACCAACAAAGGCCACCAAATCGGCGACTAGTGCGACAAAGCCAAAAGCACCAAAACCGAAGAAGGCCGTTGCTGCAAAGAAATCATCAGCATCAGCTGCAAGTGGTGGTTCACCTAAGAAAGCTGCTTTAAAGAAGAAGTAATTGTTGCAAATGATGATGATACAACAAAACAAAACAAAACAAAACAAGAGCCCTTATCAGGGCTAAACAAATGAATTAATTTGATAGAGTATGAAGGTTGTTTTTGTTCGATTTGGGGGTGTTGTGGGGATGTTTTAGATGGGGAGAAGTGTTGTGTGTAATGGCATGGGGCAGACGCATGTTTTGAGGCCGGTTAGAAGGATGTAGGACGCATATTAGGGAAATTGCATTTATATGGGATGTGTGTGTTGTATGGGCGCATGTTGTGTTGTGCAAGTTCGAATACACACGAAGGCAATTTTTTTTTTTTATATAAAAAATTATAATTACATATTAAATATAGCGATATAGTATATGAAAAAAGGTATGACTATTTACTATGTAGTGTCCTTAAAAATAGCAAAACTAAATGAGTGCAGTATGAATTAATTAGTTAAATGTGGTGGTGGTAAATTATACTCTTTGTAATTATGTGTGGTAATGGTATTTGTGGTCCTGAAAAGGACCGTTTTGTTGTTGTTGTGCAATATTGCAACACTTAAGCACGTTCACCTCGGATGCGTCGAGCCAATTGGATGTCCTTGGGCATAATGGTGACACGCTTGGCATGGATAGCGCACAGATTGGTATCTTCGAAAAGACCGACCAAGTATGCTTCGCTAGCTTCTTGCAATGCCATCACAGCGGAGCTCTGGAAACGCAAGTCAGTTTTGAAATCTTGAGCAATTTCACGAACCAAACGCTGGAAAGGCAGCTTGCGGATCAAAAGTTCGGTACTCTTTTGGTAACGGCGGATCTCACGAAGGGCGACGGTTCCTGGGCGATAACGATGTGGCTTCTTAACACCTCCGGTGGCTGGCGCACTCTTGCGAGCAGCTTTAGTTGCCAATTGTTTGCGAGGGGCTTTACCTCCTGTAGATTTACGTGCGGTCTGCTTGGTACGAGCCATTATTGCGATGCGATGATGCGTGTTCACGGCAGTAACGTTGTCGAATGAATGCTGAAAATTTTTGTATTTCTTGTATTTATTAGTTCGTATGAGAAGGGGAAAAGAGAGAGAGCTGAGAGCGCAGTTTAAGCGCTCTTTGTGCTGTGCGGCCTTCAAGAACCTTCAAATAGTAGTTAAATTCGGTAATAAGCTCAGTTGACAACGTGACGTGTGAACGAGTAGATCGTCAGTTTTTTTTTTGCAATCCAATACATACTACAAGATGACAGGCCGTGGTAAAGGTGGAAAAGGTTTAGGCAAAGGTGGTGCTAAGCGTCATCGTAAAGTGTTGCGTGATAACATCCAAGGTATCACAAAACCAGCAATTCGTCGATTGGCTCGTCGTGGTGGTGTAAAACGTATCTCTGGTCTCATCTATGAGGAGACCCGTGGTGTGTTGAAAGTGTTTCTTGAGAACGTTATCCGTGACGCTGTCACATACACCGAACACGCCAAGCGTAAAACTGTTACCGCCATGGATGTTGTTTATGCATTGAAACGTCAAGGACGTACTCTGTACGGTTTCGGAGGTTAATTCATGCTATAAACCATAACCGATCAACAGCAACAAAACAAACATAAAAAACGGTCCTTTTCAGGACCACAAAATACATTAGATACTATAAATGTAAAGAGTACCAAACCAACAACATTTTTTTTTTTTTTTTTTTAATACTCTTGCACTCTCTTGTTTGTTAATGTTGATAATTAATCTAATTGGTATTTGTTTGAGATAAAGAGATTAACAAAATGGATAGTAAAACACGATACCAATATAATAAAAAGTGGTTATTACTCTTTGCCTGGGATATTGAATATATTTGGTTCGTCCTGAAAAGGACGGTTTTTTGTGTTTGTCGATGAAAATCGCAATCGTGTTAGGATGGACAACAATCAACCACCAATCAATAACTATTAGCAGGAAACTTATGCCTTGCCTTCGGTCTTCTTTGGCAACAAGACGGCTTGAATGTTTGGTAAAACACCACCTTGGGCAATTGTCACACCAGACAACAGTTTGTTCAACTCCTCGTCGTTACGGATTGCCAATTGCAAATGACGTGGGATGATGCGAGTTTTCTTGTTGTCACGGGCGGCATTACCAGCCAATTCCAAGACTTCAGCTGCCAAATATTCCATTACGGCGGCCAAGTACACTGGAGCACCAGCACCAACGCGCTCCGCATAGTTGCCCTTGCGCAAAAGTCGATGAATACGACCCACTGGGAATTGGAGTCCGGCACGGTTCGAACGACTCTTTGCCTTTGTCTTCACTTTACCACCTTTACCACGGCCTGACATATTTAATTAATATTTTTTATTTTAGAGACTTCTGATTGCTGCACTGCACTCAACGAATGCTGTTTGATTTTTGAAATAAAATTCTCGCAGCACCTCTATTTGTAACCTCGGTAGTGTACATTTGATCGACGAAATGTAACTTCTTTTTAACTACATAGTATAAGTGTGAGTGTGAGACTCTCTGTTTTTGATTGATATTGGGTAACGGTGTGTATATTGGATTTGATGTTACTAAGTTAGTTGTGTGTGTGTATTTACTCATTTAATGTAGTGTATATCTAATATCACAACCGATGACTTAAATTTGTGTGTGAGAATTCAGAGAGAAAGAGTGCATGAGTGTGTGTGTGTGTGTGTGTCTCCCTTGTTGCATCAACGAATTATGTATGTTTTAAGTGTACACTCGACCGACAGTACTGAAAAAGAACAAAAACAGAAGTGAATTTGATAGCGCCGCACACATCGTCGTTAGCAAGCAAGCAAGCAAGCAATCATGCCGCCAAAAACTAGTGGAAAAGCAGCCAAAAAGGCTGGCAAAGCCCAAAAGAACATCTCCAAGTCGGATAAGAAGAAGAAGCGTAAGCGCAAGGAGAGCTACGCAATCTACATTTACAAGGTGTTGAAACAAGTGCATCCCGATACTGGAATCTCCAGCAAAGCCATGTCCATCATGAACAGTTTTGTGAATGACATCTTTGAGCGTATTGCTGCTGAGGCTAGCCGTTTGGCCCACTACAACAAGCGTTCCACCATCACCAGTCGGGAAATTCAGACCGCTGTTCGTCTGTTGTTGCCCGGTGAGTTGGCTAAGCACGCTGTTAGTGAGGGAACAAAGGCTGTTACCAAATACACTAGCTCCAAGTAAATGGACCCACCACCTCCATACAACATCCCCCATACAAAACACAAATGGCCCTTTTCAGGGCCGAACAAATATATTACACAAAAACATGAAAGAGTTTAATAACTTAGATATTATATTGAATTTGATTAATATTATTATTAATATTATTATTATTTTAATTGTTATTATTATTATTATTATTATTATGTTGATGACAGACAATACAATATAATTTTATATATTAACGATAAGACGATTTGGTGCGCGCGAGTGCATTGCATGAAGGATGCTCTATTGCTGCAAATAAATATGTTAATAATTAATCATGCATGGTTGCAACATATAATATAGATATAGTTGATAATGATATTGATTAAAGTAAAGATGAAGATGGGGTTCCAACACGTTCCAACATGTTCCAACACGTTCCTTCCACAACCAACATACCAAACCAGACTGAGTGGTGTTAAGATCGAGCGCCACCACTGCATCTGTATGTGGTTGCATGCATTTTTAAGCATGAATAAGTGATGGATAATTTTTTTAACTATTTAATTATACATTGGCAACATTTGGGCATTGTTTTAGCATATTTACATATACGGCATTAATTATATATTCGTAAATATAATGAATTTTGAAAAATACTAGTCTTTATTTCCGTTGCATGTGGTTGAGTTATGAACGTTGTCAACACTATACGATGAGTGATAGATGCGTGGAAAAAGATGCATTGCATTCGGCAAACATGTGTCTACTCTCATTTAACACTAATTGTTCATGCAATATATAATTATAATTGATTATGCAGTCATTAGATTCGCAATCGTCATAAATTGCTTTTGACAATTTCCAAACAAACACATTCACAGTATTTCGGTCATCAAGGTTCACACGTTGTTCCCCTCGTTCACATCACTCACTGAATTCAACACCGAAAATTCACAATTCACTTTGTTAACAAACAACAATTTCGCTAGTGTTCTACTATTGTAATAACATAATTATGACTGAAACATCCAATGAAGTGTCAACTGCTGCTGCAGCACCAACAACAGGAGGCGGTGGTGGATCATCACCAGCTGTGGCAGTTAAAAAAGGAGGTGCAGCAGCAGCAAAAGCAGCTACGGCTAAGGCAACAGCAGCAGCGGCAGCAGCAACCACCAAGAAGCCAGCGGTGAAACGTTCGCATCCACCAACTGGTGAGATGGTGTACAATGCCATCAAGAATCTGAAAGATCGTGGTGGTTCATCGTTGCAGGCAATCAAGAAGTATTTGACATCAAACTACAAGACTGACGCCGAGAAATTGGCGCCATTCATTAAGCGTTATTTGCGCATTGCTGTGGCCAACAATACGCTCATCCAAACGAAAGGTAAAGGTGCATCTGGATCATTCAAATTGGCAAAGAGCAAGAAACCAGCCGCAACAAAGAAATCCGACTCTGATGAGGGTGGTGCTAGTGTTGGTGGTGGTAGTGCTGCAGCGAAAAAGGCTGCTGCTGCCAAATTGAAGAAGAAGAAGGCCGCCGCAGTAGCTGCAAAGAGTGCTGGTGGTGTGAAGAAAGTTGCTGCCGCAAAGTCGTCGACCAAATCATCGGCGGCAAAGTCAACTGCTGTTGCTGCAAAAAAACCAGCAGCCGCAAAGAAATCAGCAGCTACTGCCGTTGCGGGTGGTGGTGATAAAAAGAAAGTTGCAGCTGCATCAGCGGCTGTTACAAAAAAAGCTGCCGCTAAAGAGGCTGCCGTATCAAAGGTAAAGGCAGCGCCCAAGCAAAAACCAACAAAGGCCACCAAATCGGCGACTAGTGCGACAAAGCCAAAAGCACCAAAACCGAAGAAGGCCGTTGCTGCAAAGAAATCATCAGCATCAGCTGCAAGTGGTGGTTCACCTAAGAAAGCTGCTTTAAAGAAGAAGTAATTGTTGCAAATGATGATGATACAACAAAACAAAACAAAACAAAACAAGAGCCCTTATCAGGGCTAAACAAATGAATTAATTTGATAGAGTATGAAGGTTGTTTTTGTTCGATTTGGGGGTGTTGTGGGGATGTTTTAGATGGGGAGAAGTGTTGTGTGTAATGGCATGGGGCAGACGCATGTTTTGAGGCCGGTTAGAAGGATGTAGGACGCATATTAGGGAAATTGCATTTATATGGGATGTGTGTGTTGTATGGGCGCATGTTGTGTTGTGCAAGTTCGAATACACACGAAGGCAATTTTTTTTTTTTATATAAAAAATTATAATTACATATTAAATATAGCGATATAGTATATGAAAAAAGGTATGACTATTTACTATGTAGTGTCCTTAAAAATAGCAAAACTAAATGAGTGCAGTATGAATTAATTAGTTAAATGTGGTGGTGGTAAATTATACTCTTTGTAATTATGTGTGGTAATGGTATTTGTGGTCCTGAAAAGGACCGTTTTGTTGTTGTTGTGCAATATTGCAACACTTAAGCACGTTCACCTCGGATGCGTCGAGCCAATTGGATGTCCTTGGGCATAATGGTGACACGCTTGGCATGGATAGCGCACAGATTGGTATCTTCGAAAAGACCGACCAAGTATGCTTCGCTAGCTTCTTGCAATGCCATCACAGCGGAGCTCTGGAAACGCAAGTCAGTTTTGAAATCTTGAGCAATTTCACGAACCAAACGCTGGAAAGGCAGCTTGCGGATCAAAAGTTCGGTACTCTTTTGGTAACGGCGGATCTCACGAAGGGCGACGGTTCCTGGGCGATAACGATGTGGCTTCTTAACACCTCCGGTGGCTGGCGCACTCTTGCGAGCAGCTTTAGTTGCCAATTGTTTGCGAGGGGCTTTACCTCCTGTAGATTTACGTGCGGTCTGCTTGGTACGAGCCATTATTGCGATGCGATGATGCGTGTTCACGGCAGTAACGTTGTCGAATGAATGCTGAAAATTTTTGTATTTCTTGTATTTATTAGTTCGTATGAGAAGGGGAAAAGAGAGAGAGCTGAGAGCGCAGTTTAAGCGCTCTTTGTGCTGTGCGGCCTTCAAGAACCTTCAAATAGTAGTTAAATTCGGTAATAAGCTCAGTTGACAACGTGACGTGTGAACGAGTAGATCGTCAGTTTTTTTTTTGCAATCCAATACATACTACAAGATGACAGGCCGTGGTAAAGGTGGAAAAGGTTTAGGCAAAGGTGGTGCTAAGCGTCATCGTAAAGTGTTGCGTGATAACATCCAAGGTATCACAAAACCAGCAATTCGTCGATTGGCTCGTCGTGGTGGTGTAAAACGTATCTCTGGTCTCATCTATGAGGAGACCCGTGGTGTGTTGAAAGTGTTTCTTGAGAACGTTATCCGTGACGCTGTCACATACACCGAACACGCCAAGCGTAAAACTGTTACCGCCATGGATGTTGTTTATGCATTGAAACGTCAAGGACGTACTCTGTACGGTTTCGGAGGTTAATTCATGCTATAAACCATAACCGATCAACAGCAACAAAACAAACATAAAAAACGGTCCTTTTCAGGACCACAAAATACATTAGATACTATAAATGTAAAGAGTACCAAACCAACAACATTTTTTTTTTTTTTTTTTTTAATACTCTTGCACTCTCTTGTTTGTTAATGTTGATAATTAATCTAATTGGTATTTGTTTGAGATAAAGAGATTAACAAAATGGATAGTAAAACACGATACCAATATAATAAAAAGTGGTTATTACTCTTTGCCTGGGATATTGAATATATTTGGTTCGTCCTGAAAAGGACGGTTTTTTGTGTTTGTCGATGAAAATCGCAATCGTGTTAGGATGGACAACAATCAACCACCAATCAATAACTATTAGCAGGAAACTTATGCCTTGCCTTCGGTCTTCTTTGGCAACAAGACGGCTTGAATGTTTGGTAAAACACCACCTTGGGCAATTGTCACACCAGACAACAGTTTGTTCAACTCCTCGTCGTTACGGATTGCCAATTGCAAATGACGTGGGATGATGCGAGTTTTCTTGTTGTCACGGGCGGCATTACCAGCCAATTCCAAGACTTCAGCTGCCAAATATTCCATTACGGCGGCCAAGTACACTGGAGCACCAGCACCAACGCGCTCCGCATAGTTGCCCTTGCGCAAAAGTCGATGAATACGACCCACTGGGAATTGGAGTCCGGCACGGTTCGAACGACTCTTTGCCTTTGTCTTCACTTTACCACCTTTACCACGGCCTGACATATTTAATTAATATTTTTTATTTTAGAGACTTCTGATTGCTGCACTGCACTCAACGAATGCTGTTTGATTTTTGAAATAAAATTCTCGCAGCACCTCTATTTGTAACCTCGGTAGTGTACATTTGATCGACGAAATGTAACTTCTTTTTAACTACATAGTATAAGTGTGAGTGTGAGACTCTCTGTTTTTGATTGATATTGGGTAACGGTGTGTATATTGGATTTGATGTTACTAAGTTAGTTGTGTGTGTGTATTTACTCATTTAATGTAGTGTATATCTAATATCACAACCGATGACTTAAATTTGTGTGTGAGAATTCAGAGAGAAAGAGTGCATGAGTGTGTGTGTGTGTGTGTGTCTCCCTTGTTGCATCAACGAATTATGTATGTTTTAAGTGTACACTCGACCGACAGTACTGAAAAAGAACAAAAACAGAAGTGAATTTGATAGCGCCATTCATTCGACAACGTTCGTTGACAACAGTTGACAACGCACATTCCAAGTCTGAACGTGGTCGAGACAACATCTCCCTTACAGCTGCAGAAAAAGTGAAAAATTAAAAAAGTGAATAAGTTGAAAACAGTGAAAGTGAAAGTGTGTGAACATTGTGTATACGTGAGTGTGTGCATTGTTGTTCATTCGAGCGACTGTTTCGAGTATAATTCTTGATTGTGAGTGAGACTACGCCTTTTTCAAGGCGGCTCACTCACCGCAAGTGCAAAGCCAAATTTAATATATGGTTTTAAAAAAAATCGAAAGAACCACTGTAAATACAAATGTGCTCTCGTACGGCGCATTAAAAAATAAAAAGAGGAAATCGCTGCCAAAACCAAAAGTGCTGAAACATCATCACGAAATAAAATTAGCTAAAATGAAAAAAGGAATTATTACTGAAGAAGTAGCGTGCACCAAAGCGCTAGATCGGATGCGATCTGCTATGGCAGAGCTCCACGGCAAATTTGGCCCAGAATCGGCCGACAAGGCATTTAGGTCCCTACTGTTGGACGGCGCAGTTATCCAAATGTGCCCAAAGGTGTTCACGGAAGCAGGACTACCTAAAAATAAACCTGCACAAAATTCATCAGTACAAAATCTGACTACTGCCGATGAAATGGTAAATGAGGATGCACCTACTACGATGGAAGTAGAAGTCGCAGCTGCTGAAATCTCTTCTGATGAACCAAACAATCTGGACAAAGTCAACCAATTAAAGAAACTGCGTCAACGCCTCTACAAAAAAAAACCCGCTGAGGAAAACCCGTCTAAACGTGCGAGGTCAGACGTAAATTCTATCATCGAAAACTACACAAGCCTATCAGTACCGTGTACATCTACAACAAAAACTGTCCCCCTTCAACCCGTACAGAGGGTGAAGTCATCATCAAAGATCTCACCGATCATCCTACCTGCATTGGACGCTGCTAAATTCATTAAAAAACAAAAAGAAGAAAACCTAAACAATTTCACAATCAAAATCTGCAGAAATAATGAAAAAATAATAAAGTGCGCCGATGTGGAAACACACCAAAAAATTTTCGAGAATCTAAAAAAAGAAGGGCTAGGAGGCCACACCTTCCAGAACGCAACTGAGCGGGACACAGTGCTTCTATTAAAGGGTGTCTCTTTCGATACTGATTCGGAAGAGATAAAAAATTGTCTCACCGATATAATTGGAGACAACGTTCTCAACGTTGCAAATCACCAAACACGCAGGTCGAGAGCAGGAGGGTACTCGCTCGATCAGTTTGTTATACGTCTGCACCACTCCATCATTCCCGAAGATGTAGTGAAAATAAGAACTCTGGCAAATTTCGTCGTGAGATGGGAGAAATTTAGGAAGACTGAAATTTCTATCTGCACAAATTGTTATCGCTCTGGCCATACTTATAACTACTGTGCCAATCCTACACGGTGCATGAAATGCGACAAGACCCACGAAAAAGGAGCCTGCCCAGTTGAACCAGGCAAAGCCATATGCGTCAATTGTGGAGGACAGCACCCGGCCAACTACCGCTCCTGTCCAACACACGCTAACGCCAGAATTGAACGCGCGAAAAAACTGACGACCACAAGTCAAAAGACATATCTGAACCCATTCACACTAAAGCCGGCTCCAGTAAAGGCAGGGATCTCATACGCTGCTGTTGTGACGCCCACGAGGATGTCTGCCCAAAACCAACCATTCAACACCCCAGCACCGATTATCACCCAGGCGAATAGATCGTTAAGCACAGGTGAGTCAATTCCATTCGTGAGCGATAGAAACCCAACTAGCCAAGATTACAATGACATGTTTATAAATAACCCACAAAAACTCTTCGGCATGAGCTTCTTCGAGCTTATGCAAAACATCTCACTATTCAACCAAAAATTAAAATCTTTACCCTCTGTTCTTGAACAACAAATGGCATACATTGAGTTTATTCAAACCATCACTAAAAATGGCCAAAAATAATTTGCTTTCGGTACTATCTCTGAACACCGCCTCCTTAATCAACCACACCAGAAGGATCTCCCTGATATCGCTCCTAAAAGAGCAAAATTTTCCACCAATAATCCTACTACAGGAAACACATCTGAACGCTAAACACAAATTGTTGATTCCCAAGTACAAAACCGTGAGAAACGATGATACGATCGTTAAAGCTAGAGGCACAGCGATCCTCTACGCCGAAAACAATAAAGCCTTTCCGGTAGTTTTACCACTTATTGCCATAAACGCTACATTCATAAAAACCACTCTAAATGGCCTCTCCATTCTCTTTGGTAGCATCTACGTCAACTGTGGCATCATCCTATCCGAACTTGAGGGTGATCTAATGACCATTTTCAAATTCGCTGAAAAATTCGATCACTTCGTCATCGGTGGTGATTGTAATGCCAGTCACCATTCCTGGAACCCTGCAATTACAACATCCTGCCGCAAAGGCAATACTTTGTTCAAAGTTCTAAATGATCCCAGAGTAGTGGGATCAATAAATTTCATTCCACCGCTCTCCCCAACCAGGGATAACTCACACAAAATCATCGACCTGTTCTTCACTGACTCCGATCTCACATCACTAAATAATTCTTTCTCCTGCTCAACCCACTCTTCTTTTTCCGACCACAAAGCAATAAAATTAGTAATCACCATCCCGCATTTTTTAAGTTTCATGCCACCCATACCTCCCGTTGCCCTTGACTACAAAAAAGTTGACTGGGATCTTTTCAAGGAAGAAGTCAACTCGAAATTAAGTAGCGTTTACATTGACAAATATTCAAACCTTAGTAATACCCAAATTAATGATCATTTCCTTAAAATCACAAACGCCATTTCCGATACAATCAAACCTTTATTAAAACCTGTGAACCATGTAAACTCCAAATTCCGTAATATCCCAACAGTCATCGAGGAAGCCATCAAATTTAAGAGGACTCTTAAAAGACGACTTTCTCATGTCTTCCATAAATACCTAAATAAAAATCATCCTATTTACGTTAATATCAAAGAACAGATTCGAGATACTGATACATTCATAAACGAAAATTATAAAATTCACTGCGCCAAATCAATGACTGACTTCGTCAAAAAAATAAAACCAGGCCCGAATTGTTTCCAACAGTTGAATAAAATCACTGGGAGAAAAAGCTGCATTGTCCCCGATAAGCTTCTAATCAACAATGTTGAAGAAACCGATCCTACTACCATTGCGAACTCCTTTGCCTGCCAATTCCAAAAAATATTTTCCCCTCCTGATATTCCTCCAAACAACGCTGTTTTCTCTTCAAATGAGGCTCTAGTCAGCGAATCCATCAAATCGCTAAATGAATCCATCTCAAATCAGGCCATATCTTTCAGTGAAGCCACTCCTGCCGATACTCCTCCAGAAGACTCAGTTTTCTGCCAGGAGTTCGAGGTGTTTAATGCAATTGCAAAACTGAAAAATAAAAAATCCTTTGACCACTTCTTAATTTCCTCTTTTATTCTTAAAAAACTAATTGCCGAAATAGCCCCACCAATAACAATCTTGTTTAACAACTGCCTCAACAACAATCATTTTCCTGATATTCTTAAAATTAGCCGCATTATTCCTATAAAAAAAAAAGGAGACGGCAGGCTAGTAGAAAATTACCGGCCCATTTCCCTTGTGCCAAATATTGGAAAAATCCTGGAAACTCTCATTAAAGGCAAAATTGACACACTGCTTGAAGACACACTTCCCAATGTCATTCCACCCCAACAATTTGGTTTTGTTAAAGGATTTTCTACACTGCATCCTCTATTATCTCTCACCACCACAGCCGTGTCAGCAGCAAACAACAAAAATTTCACCGCCTGCTGTATGTTAGACATACAGAAGGCCTTTGACTCAGTATGGATAGATGGATTAGTCCATAAATTAATAAAAATTGGCTTTCCTCCCTACCTTACCGCCATCATTCAGTCTTATATTTCCAATAGAAAGTTTTATGTAGATGCCAACAACGAAAAATCCACTGTGCTACATACAAAATCGGGAGTCCCCCAAGGATCCATTCTCAGCCCCACACTATTCAACCTATTCACTGCTGACCAACCAAAGCCCCACTCCAAAACCTCACTGCTCCTCTTTGCGGACGATACCCTTATCTCTACATCTAGTCCATCACCTAAAATTGCCACAAGTAGGCTTCAAAAGTACGTAGACGATCTTCTGTCATATTACGATAGCTGGAAAATGAATATAAACCCCAGCAAAACAGTATTCTTATTCTTCTCACCATATATTACTAAAAAGGCCACGAAAGCTATTAATAAAATTAACAACACAAAACTGTCCATCAAAGGTATCGAAATTAAGCCCACCGACTCCGCAAAGTACTTGGGAATCACACTGAGTTCAAATCTCTCATATGACATTCACATAAGGGAAAAAATAAGAGTGGCCAGATCCGCTTTTAACCGCATCAAATTCACACTTAAACACCCCAGCCTGCCCTTAAATTCCAAAATCCTATTTTACAAACAATTGATTAGACCAATTATATCATACGGTTTCCCCATCTGGTCAGAATTCAGTCTGAAATCAAGAAAAGCTATCAATTGCTTCGAAAGAAGCTGTTTCAGATACATGCTTAATAGGCATTACTTTAACACTCCAAACGCACTACTCAGAAACTCTGTAATTTACAAAGATATAAACACACAAACCTTCTTCCCCTTTATTTTAAACATGTCTGAAAAATTCTTCGCGAAACTCGATCTAAAATCTGATAAACTGTCACACCTGGCTACATTTAATGACGACTCGCTAGACACACTAAAATATCGCTCACCCATGGCATTGGCTCATCATGAACACTTATCAAACATTGCTACATTATATTATCGGCATTAGTTAGCCATTACACATTTAAAAATTATTTTTTTTAAATTCACTTATCAACTACTGTTAATCATAAGCAGCACTCATGCTGTACTAGCACTAAGCTCCCTCCAATGTACATAAACCCTCCCTAATCCCATCCTTCTTTGTATTTATTTATTAGATATTAGTTAGTTAGTAAGTTAGTTTTAAGATTCTGACACATTTAATGTAAAACGCCTGTATAAAAAAAAAAATTTAAAATATTTTAAATTCTAGACTACTCTGTAATTTAATAATTAAACGTTATAAATAAAATGCAAGGGCAAAACCCGTCGGGGGAACCCAGCTCACCTTTTTCATAAACCACTGTAATTAGAATGTAGTATATACTGTTAATAAATGCTTTTGAATTTGAATTTGAATTTGATAGCGCCGCACACATCGTCGTTAGCAAGCAAGCAAGCAAGCAATCATGCCGCCAAAAACTAGTGGAAAAGCAGCCAAAAAGGCTGGCAAAGCCCAAAAGAACATCTCCAAGTCGGATAAGAAGAAGAAGCGTAAGCGCAAGGAGAGCTACGCAATCTACATTTACAAGGTGTTGAAACAAGTGCATCCCGATACTGGAATCTCCAGCAAAGCCATGTCCATCATGAACAGTTTTGTGAATGACATCTTTGAGCGTATTGCTGCTGAGGCTAGCCGTTTGGCCCACTACAACAAGCGTTCCACCATCACCAGTCGGGAAATTCAGACCGCTGTTCGTCTGTTGTTGCCCGGTGAGTTGGCTAAGCACGCTGTTAGTGAGGGAACAAAGGCTGTTACCAAATACACTAGCTCCAAGTAAATGGACCCACCACCTCCATACAACATCCCCCATACAAAACACAAATGGCCCTTTTCAGGGCCGAACAAATATATTACACAAAAACATGAAAGAGTTTAATAACTTAGATATTATATTGAATTTGATTAATATTATTATTAATATTATTATTATTTTAATTGTTATTATTATTATTATTATTATTATGTTGATGACAGACAATACAATATAATTTTATATATTAACGATAAGACGATTTGGTGCGCGCGAGTGCATTGCATGAAGGATGCTCTATTGCTGCAAATAAATATGTTAATAATTAATCATGCATGGTTGCAACATATAATATAGATATAGTTGATAATGATATTGATTAAAGTAAAGATGAAGATGGGGTTCCAACACGTTCCAACATGTTCCAACACGTTCCTTCCACAACCAACATACCAAACCAGACTGAGTGGTGTTAAGATCGAGCGCCACCACTGCATCTGTATGTGGTTGCATGCATTTTTAAGCATGAATAAGTGATGGATAATTTTTTTAACTATTTAATTATACATTGGCAACATTTGGGCATTGTTTTAGCATATTTACATATACGGCATTAATTATATATTCGTAAATATAATGAATTTTGAAAAATACTAGTCTTTATTTCCGTTGCATGTGGTTGAGTTATGAACGTTGTCAACACTATACGATGAGTGATAGATGCGTGGAAAAAGATGCATTGCATTCGGCAAACATGTGTCTACTCTCATTTAACACTAATTGTTCATGCAATATATAATTATAATTGATTATGCAGTCATTAGATTCGCAATCGTCATAAATTGCTTTTGACAATTTCCAAACAAACACATTCACAGTATTTCGGTCATCAAGGTTCACACGTTGTTCCCCTCGTTCACATCACTCACTGAATTCAACACCGAAAATTCACAATTCACTTTGTTAACAAACAACAATTTCGCTAGTGTTCTACTATTGTAATAACATAATTATGACTGAAACATCCAATGAAGTGTCAACTGCTGCTGCAGCACCAACAACAGGAGGCGGTGGTGGATCATCACCAGCTGTGGCAGTTAAAAAAGGAGGTGCAGCAGCAGCAAAAGCAGCTACGGCTAAGGCAACAGCAGCAGCGGCAGCAGCAACCACCAAGAAGCCAGCGGTGAAACGTTCGCATCCACCAACTGGTGAGATGGTGTACAATGCCATCAAGAATCTGAAAGATCGTGGTGGTTCATCGTTGCAGGCAATCAAGAAGTATTTGACATCAAACTACAAGACTGACGCCGAGAAATTGGCGCCATTCATTAAGCGTTATTTGCGCATTGCTGTGGCCAACAATACGCTCATCCAAACGAAAGGTAAAGGTGCATCTGGATCATTCAAATTGGCAAAGAGCAAGAAACCAGCCGCAACAAAGAAATCCGACTCTGATGAGGGTGGTGCTAGTGTTGGTGGTGGTAGTGCTGCAGCGAAAAAGGCTGCTGCTGCCAAATTGAAGAAGAAGAAGGCCGCCGCAGTAGCTGCAAAGAGTGCTGGTGGTGTGAAGAAAGTTGCTGCCGCAAAGTCGTCGACCAAATCATCGGCGGCAAAGTCAACTGCTGTTGCTGCAAAAAAACCAGCAGCCGCAAAGAAATCAGCAGCTACTGCCGTTGCGGGTGGTGGTGATAAAAAGAAAGTTGCAGCTGCATCAGCGGCTGTTACAAAAAAAGCTGCCGCTAAAGAGGCTGCCGTATCAAAGGTAAAGGCAGCGCCCAAGCAAAAACCAACAAAGGCCACCAAATCGGCGACTAGTGCGACAAAGCCAAAAGCACCAAAACCGAAGAAGGCCGTTGCTGCAAAGAAATCATCAGCATCAGCTGCAAGTGGTGGTTCACCTAAGAAAGCTGCTTTAAAGAAGAAGTAATTGTTGCAAATGATGATGATACAACAAAACAAAACAAAACAAAACAAGAGCCCTTATCAGGGCTAAACAAATGAATTAATTTGATAGAGTATGAAGGTTGTTTTTGTTCGATTTGGGGGTGTTGTGGGGATGTTTTAGATGGGGAGAAGTGTTGTGTGTAATGGCATGGGGCAGACGCATGTTTTGAGGCCGGTTAGAAGGATGTAGGACGCATATTAGGGAAATTGCATTTATATGGGATGTGTGTGTTGTATGGGCGCATGTTGTGTTGTGCAAGTTCGAATACACACGAAGGCAATTTTTTTTTTTTATATAAAAAATTATAATTACATATTAAATATAGCGATATAGTATATGAAAAAAGGTATGACTATTTACTATGTAGTGTCCTTAAAAATAGCAAAACTAAATGAGTGCAGTATGAATTAATTAGTTAAATGTGGTGGTGGTAAATTATACTCTTTGTAATTATGTGTGGTAATGGTATTTGTGGTCCTGAAAAGGACCGTTTTGTTGTTGTTGTGCAATATTGCAACACTTAAGCACGTTCACCTCGGATGCGTCGAGCCAATTGGATGTCCTTGGGCATAATGGTGACACGCTTGGCATGGATAGCGCACAGATTGGTATCTTCGAAAAGACCGACCAAGTATGCTTCGCTAGCTTCTTGCAATGCCATCA
Source organism: Sylvicola cinctus (assembly GCA_963854165.1). Taxonomy (NCBI): domain Eukaryota; kingdom Metazoa; phylum Arthropoda; class Insecta; order Diptera; family Anisopodidae; genus Sylvicola; species Sylvicola cinctus. The sequence goes on along the minus strand of OY974083.1, from coordinate 24,222,709 downwards.
CAGCGGAGCTCTGGAAACGCAAGTCAGTTTTGAAATCTTGAGCAATTTCACGAACCAAACGCTGGAAAGGCAGCTTGCGGATCAAAAGTTCGGTACTCTTTTGGTAACGGCGGATCTCACGAAGGGCGACGGTTCCTGGGCGATAACGATGTGGCTTCTTAACACCTCCGGTGGCTGGCGCACTCTTGCGAGCAGCTTTAGTTGCCAATTGTTTGCGAGGGGCTTTACCTCCTGTAGATTTACGTGCGGTCTGCTTGGTACGAGCCATTATTGCGATGCGATGATGCGTGTTCACGGCAGTAACGTTGTCGAATAAATGCTGAAAATTTTTTTTTTTTTTTTTTTTTTTTTTTCAGTTTGACATAGGTAGAAACCTTATATTAAATCTTAAAATACTAATACAGAGTTTAATGTGTTACAGGAAGCTGTCCCTTTAGAGCAAGGGGGTGCAGCCATGAGCAAGTGAACAAAATTTTTAATTATCTAACGTTAATTGTTTTTGTAACTTAATTTCTAAGTGTATGTTTGTAAGTCCAGCAAGAACTATAAAGTATAGGGATAGGTAGGTTCGCAAGCGTGCACTAGGCGGTGCACATCGAGCTATTAGCCCGAAGTGCAGCTTTGCATTTAGAATCCAAATCTGGATTCAGGATGTAGTTGAGTGGAAGGGTGAAGTAGTCTGAGACTGGAGTGGGGGAATGATTGGTTATCAAAGATTTGATGATGGGATTGGTATGTGCACGAAGTTTGGTCGCTGCTCTGGAGGCCAAACTCTCAAAGAAGGCAGAGAGGTCTTGTTTTACTCTGCTCTTTCTCCACACCCTGTGAAAGGGTACGTAGTGGAGCTCAGGGTGGTCAATTTGTCTCCAGATACCGGTAGCCTGTCTGATACACATTCTCTCGAAGGTGCATAGCTCATTGATGGCAGTTTTGGGAGTATTGGCCCATATGGGGAAGGCGTAGGTATAAATGGGACGAATTAGTTGGAGGAACATGAGGACCTTAACTCTGGCGGAGAGAGATGAATTGCGAAGAAGAGGACGAAGGTTGATAAATCCTATTTTGGCAAGCGAGAGGCGGTGTCGGACATGTTTGGAGAATGATAGCGAAACGTCGAAGGTGACTCCGAGGTAGCGGACAGTTTTTGAGGGAAGGATGATGGTGGAACCAATTGAGATAGAGCAGGAGGGAATTTTTCGAGGGGCAGAGGCTGTATTGTGCCCATTACCTTGATTTAATATAATAAGTTCAGACTTTGAGGGATTAAGGGTCAGCCTCCAGGATTTGTAGTATTTGTGTAGCTTCTCAACCTGAGAGGCAACTCTGGCAGTGGCTAGGGTAGGGTCTTGGGAGGAGCTATAGACGATAGCATCGTCAGCATAAAGAAGGGATTGAGTGTGGGGGGAGTCAGTAGGAATATCTGCGGTGTAAATATTGAAGAGGAGAGGTCCAATTATGGAGCCCTGAGGGACCCCAGCATGGAGAGGAAGGGTAGGAGAGGTGTGGGAACCATTGACCACAAAGAATGAGCGGTTGGACAGGTAAGAGTGAATAAATCTGCAAAGAGCGATGGGAAATTTGAACTGTACGAGTTTGAAAATGAGGCCATCATGCCAAACTGAATCGAAGGCTTTTTGAAGGTCTAAGAGACAGGCGGCAGTGACCTCATTTTTATTGGCGGAGTCAAGAGTGTCAGAAGTGAATTTGAGAAGTGCGTGATTGGTGGAGCAGCCCGGGGTGAAGCCGAACTGGGAATGTGGAATAATAGGATGGTCTTCCAAGTGAAGGCAAATGCTGTCTTTGATAGACAGTTCGAAAATTTTTCCCAGTGAGGATACCATTGATATGGGTCGGAAGTCTAAGGGAGTAGCTGTGGAGTTGGAGGGTTTTTTAATGGGTATTACACGGGAGGTCTTAAAAGCAGAGGGGAAATAGTGGATATTGATACAGTTATTGAGAGTGACTGCAAGCGGAGGAGCCAGTTGGTGCGCTATTTTGCGGATGAAAAACAGGGACATGCCATGAACATCGACAGATTTTTTGTTTTTGAGTCGTAAGATGAGGGCGGCGATTTCACCTACCGAGTGAAAGAGCTCAGAAGAGCAAATAGGTCTGAGGGCAGTGTTGGAGGGGGAAAATTCGGTGATTTGAGAAGGAAAGTTGGAGTTTAGAATTGAAGGAGGACCGTATAAAGGGTCAAGTGCAGGAGTCTTTATTGCATCTGTTGTGGCCTGGATGGCACAATCAAGCGCTGAAGAAACGTTGTATGAGGGAGGCGTAGCAGAGTTGGATTTAAATTGAGTGGCAAGGGTAGCTAGTTTTTCGGGGATTGAATTTAATGGGATGCCATTGTGGTGAATGGTTGGGAGATTTGAGTTTCGTCCAGTGAGACGTTTGATTTCCCCAAACATGTTTCTATTGGGGCGGATTTTGGACAGGCGAGTGTAAAAGAGGGAATTCATGTGTAACAGGAAGTGGGAAAGGACTGGAGGGTTGTTGTGAGGATCTCTAGGATGCGTGAGATTAGTAGGTCTATTTCAGTGGTGGAGAGATTACGAGAAATCGACAAGGATTTTAATAGTTGAGAGAATTTCAGGTTGAGGATTGATTGACAACGCTCCCAGTTTACTTTCCCATAGTTAATTGGTTTAGTTACGGGAATCGAGCCTGGTGCGTGGGGGGTAGGTATAGTTAGGAGAATTGCAGTGTGGTCGGAGAAACTGGAAGAAAGGTTTGAAATGGTGTAAGAGGTGGTTGTGGAGATAAAAAGGTCTATTGTAGATTGGTAGTTATAGAGGGTGTAATGGGGCGGGTGGATTATATGAAGCGATAGATGGTTAAGTAGGACTCTTTTGAGGACCACTCCCGTGACGTTGGTCACTGGGTTGTTCCAGTCAGGATGTCTGGCGTTCCAGTCACCAGCCATAATCACTTCGTCATAGGAATGATTGGCTAATGAGAAAAGGCAATTGAGGTCTGATTCAAGTTTTAGGACGGTGGAACCAGACTTCACGTAAGTGTTTATGAAGAGGATTTTATAGCCATTACAGGAGATTCTGCATGCTTGGGAAATGATTGTTGTTAGATCTGAGGGGGAAGGTATGTGGGTACAGGCATAGGAGTCGCGGTGCAGGATTAGGAGGCCTTGTTCTGCATCGGAGCGAATAGAGGCATAATTGTTGAAGTATATTTTGTGCCTGGGATTAAGTTTTGTTTCCTGTATTAGGATGATGTCAGGAGTGTGTGTTTTCAGAAATGAGTTGAATAAATTTCGTTTTTGGTAGGAAATGAGGGAGTTTACATTAAGGGATATGATCTTGAGATTATGGGATTTAGGGGCGGGAATTGCTGGACTTACGACATTATTTGTGTGGTGTGCTGTCATCAGTGAAACGATGTTGCAAATGCAAGGAAGGCTGACATCTGTGCCTCCTTATCCATGTTGGTGATTTCCCTCTCCAGGGTTTTGGCTCTAGATATGAGCGTTGTCAGGTCACAGCCAAATAACTCCATTGGAAGGGTGAAGAATATGTTTCTTAGAGTGGACATGTCATCTGATTTTTGGGATGATGTTGGTGGGTTGCGGGCAGAGGAACCTCTCAGCATGCTGGCAAAGGAGACTTCTTTGGTTACTTGAGGTGTAGGGCGGCGCGGTGCAGCATTGAATATTCGCTGTGGTGCGGGAATAGGGGTGGTTGGCCTAGCTCGAATCTCTTGAGCCCTTTTGGCAACTGGGCATCCACGGTAGTTGGCGACGTGTCCAAAAGCATCACAGTTGGCGCAGTATGGTGGTGGGAGATCGTCCGGTTTTTTTTCGGCACGAGTAGGGCGCGCACATTGGCCTGGACCATGTGGAAGATTGCACTTAACGCATCTGTAGGCGTGTGTGCAATAGGTGGAGGCGTGTCCATGCTGTAGGCAATTGTGGCATTGGATGACTTGCTGGGAGATAAGCCGTTCCCAAGACACGCGGTGATGTAGGAGCGCCGGAAATGCAGCTTGAACATCTGGTATCTTTGTTCCAGGTGGGAAAGTGATCAACCAGTGGTTGAGAGTGCGGTTGATTGAACGAGCCCTGGGCGTTATAAATTGAATGATGCTGGTTGGCAAGAAGTCCGGCCTGGCGTCCTTCATATCTTCCAGGATGTCCTCAGGGTCAAAATCGTGGGGGATGCCTTTAAGGAGAAGTTTGGTGGGGCGCTTCTCTTGCGGTGCCCAGGAGTGGGCTGGCATTTTTGTTGTCCTCAGAACTGACATCAGAAACTCGTGGTGAGCAGCGTCTTCTGCGAAGATGTGAGTAAGATCACCTTTGATGCTGTAGCGTGGAGCTGGACAGTCGTAGTCATTTTCCTTGGCCAGTATTGCCAAGTCCACCTTGAATGCCTTGGCATTAAAGTTTCGAACCTTGATCGGAGGTGGGCGCTTCGTTACTGCGCTTGTATTAACGGTTGTATGGATATCACGGGCAGGCATGACGTTAGTGGCTGGAGCCTTGGAAGCCACTGTTGTGGCGCGTGGTACAAAGTTGACAGGCGTCTTCAAAGCGTCAAACCTATTGCTGACTGCTACTATAGGAGTGATTAGCTTTTTGACCGGAGGTGGAGATGAATTTTCCTGACCGGGTCTTTTTTTGGCTACGATTGTAGTCCAGCCCTGGTTCTGAGTTGTCCTGGCATCCTCAGCATCCTGGGCCCGCATGAGTTGGATTGTCTGCGCCAGTTGGTGACGCAAGTTGTCAATGAGTGGACGGTAGTCAACTTTTTCCTTGCCGTTGGCGAGAGATTGAGTAGAGACACCAGACTTCAAGGTGCTCGCAGAGTCTTGGGAGATTCCTACATCCATTTCATCCATGGAGTGGTCTGGAGAGTAGTCCTCATCGGAGTCCGACTCAAGAATTGATTTGTTTTGTGACATAATGAAATAAACAAAGAGAAAAAAAAATAAAAAATAGGATGGAAAAAAAAAAAAAATAAAATTATATTTATTTTAGTGAGGATAGTGGAGTGCACTGCGTGTAGGTGCGTTCCCACAGGTTGCGGTAGCAACCAGCTAACACGCTGGTGGACCGATCACTTCTTTTGGCTTGAATAAATTTATTTATTCAGCTGTCGATAATTAATCTGGGAAGTTGTTCCCTCACTGACTGTTTGTTGAATTGCACGCACGAACAAATCTGTTTATTCGGTGGAATTGATTGATTATTAAAGCCCGCACTGAGTGTCTGGGAAAATATTCCAATGAATGTGGCCGATAATACACGCACCAATTAATTGATTTAATCACCCATGAATAATCGATAAGATCACCCACGAGTGAACCCGCACAGAGTGTCTGGGAAATATTTTAATATTTGAGCTAGTTAACACACGCACTAATTAATTGATTAAATCAACCGTGAAAGATTGATTATTTATACAAGAGTGAGCCCGCACTGAGTGTCTGGGAATAAATTAATCACGCACTAATGAGCCTTGTGGCATTTAACAAGCACCAATAAATACATTAAATCAACCGTGTGATTGATTTCACGCACTACTGGTTGATGTGAGAACACGACTATTTTGAATTTTTATTAAACTGACTGGAGCTAAATTGAGCACGTCTGGTCTGGTCCGCTGATAGATACGAACTGAATGCTGAAAATTTTTGTATTTCTTGTATTTATTAGTTCGTATGAGAAGGGGAAAAGAGAGAGAGCTGAGAGCACAGTTTAAGCGCTCTTTGTGCTGTGCGGCCTTCAAGAACCTTCAAATAGTAGTTAAACTCGGTAATAAGCTCAGTTGACAACGTGACGTGTGAACGAGTAGATCGTCAGTTTTTTTTTTGCAATCCAATACATACTACAAGATGACAGGCCGTGGTAAAGGTGGAAAAGGTTTAGGCAAAGGTGGTGCTAAGCGTCATCGTAAAGTGTTGCGTGATAACATCCAAGGTATCACAAAACCAGCAATTCGTCGATTGGCTCGTCGTGGTGGTGTAAAACGTATCTCTGGTCTCATCTATGAGGAGACCCGTGGTGTGTTGAAAGTGTTTCTTGAGAACGTTATCCGTGACGCTGTCACATACACCGAACACGCCAAGCGTAAAACTGTTACCGCCATGGATGTTGTTTATGCATTGAAACGTTAAGGACGTACTCTGTACGGTTTCGGAGGTTAATTCATGCTATAAACCATAACCGATCAACAGCAACAAAACAAACATAAAAAACGGTCCTTTTCAGGACCACAAAATACATTAGATACTATAAATGTAAAGAGTACCAAACCAACAACATTTTTTTTTTTTTTTTTTTAATACTCTTGCACTCTCTTGTTAAATGTTAATGTTGATAATTAATCTAATTGGTATTTGTTTGAGATAAAGAGATTAACAAAATGGATAGTAAAACACGATACCAATATAATAAAAAGTGGTTATTACTCTTTGCCTGGGATATTGAATATATTTGGTTCGTCCTGAAAAGGACGGTTTTTTGTGTTTGTCGATGAAAATCGCAATCGTGTTAGAGATTAACAAAATGGATAGTAAAAACGATACCAATATAATAAAAAGTGGTTATTACTCTTTGCCTGGGATATTGAATATATTTGGTTCGTCCTGAAAAGGACGGTTTTTTGTGTTTGTCGATGAAAATCGCAATCGTGTTAGGATGGACAACAATCAACCACCAATCAATAACTATTAGCAGGAAACTTATGCCTTGCCTTCGGTCTTCTTTGGCAACAAGACGGCTTGAATGTTTGGTAAAACACCACCTTGGGCAATTGTCACACCAGACAACAGTTTGTTCAACTCCTCGTCGTTACGGATTGCCAATTGCAAATGACGTGGGATGATGCGAGTTTTCTTGTTGTCACGGGCGGCATTACCAGCCAATTCCAAGACTTCAGCTGCCAAATATTCCATTACGGCGGCCAAGTACACTGGAGCACCAGCACCAACGCGCTCCGCATAGTTGCCCTTGCGCAAAAGTCGATGAATACGACCCACTGGGAATTGGAGTCCGGCACGGTTCGAACGACTCTTTGCCTTTGTCTTCACTTTACCACCTTTACCACGGCCTGACATATTTAATTAATATTTTTTATTTTAGAGACTTCTGATTGCTGCACTGCACTCAACGAATGCTGTTTGATTTTTGAAATAAAATTCTCGCAGCACCTCTATTTGTAACCTCGGTAGTGTACATTTGATCGACGAAATGTAACTTCTTTTTAACTACATAGTATAAGTGTGAGTGTGAGACTCTCTGTTTTTGATTGATATTGGGTAACGGTGTGTATATTGGATTTGATGTTACTAAGTTAGTTGTGTGTGTGTATTTACTCATTTAATGTAGTGTATATCTAATATCACAACCGATGACTTAAATTTGTGTGTGAGAATTCAGAGAGAAAGAGTGCATGAGTGTGTGTGTGTGTGTGTGTCTCCCTTGTTGCATCAACGAATTATGTATGTTTTAAGTGTACACTCGACCGACAGTACTGAAAAAGAACAAAAACAGAAGTGAATTTGATAGCGCCGCACACATCGTCGTTAGCAAGCAAGCAAGCAAGCAATCATGCCGCCAAAAACTAGTGGAAAAGCAGCCAAATTTTTTATTTTAGAGACTTCTGATTGCTGCACTGCACTCAACGAATGCTGTTTGATTTTTGAAATAAAATTCTCGCAGCACCTCTATTTGTAACCTCGGTAGTGTACATTTGATCGACGAAATGTAACTTCTTTTTAACTACATAGTATAAGTGCGAGTGTGAGACTCTCTGTTTTTGATTGATATTGGGTAACGGTGTGTATATTGGATTTGATGTTACTAAGTTAGTTGTGTGTGTGTATTTACTCATTTAATGTAGTGTATATCTAATATCACAACCGATGACTTAAATTTGTGTGTGAGAATTCAGAGAGAAAGAGTGCATGAGTGTGTGTGTGTGTGTGTGTCTCCCTTGTTGCATCAACGAATTATGTATGTTTTAAGTGTACACTCGACCGACAGTACTGAAAAAGAACAAAAACAGAAGTGAATTTGATAGCGCCGCACACATCGTCGTTAGCAAGCAAGCAATCATGCCGCCAAAAACTAGTGGAAAAGCAGCCAAAAAGGCTGGCAAAGCCCAAAAGAACATCTCCAAGTCGGATAAGAAGAAGAAGCGTAAGCGCAAGGAGAGCTACGCAATCTACATTTACAAGGTGTTGAAACAAGTGCATCCCGATACTGGAATCTCCAGCAAAGCCATGTCCATCATGAACAGTTTTGTGAATGACATCTTTGAGCGTATTGCTGCTGAGGCTAGCCGTTTGGCCCACTACAACAAGCGTTCCACCATCACCAGTCGGGAAATTCAGACCGCTGTTCGTCTGTTGTTGCCCGGTGAGTTGGCTAAGCACGCTGTTAGTGAGGGAACAAAGGCTGTTACCAAATACACTAGCTCCAAGTAAATGGACCCACCACCTCCATACAACATCCCCCATACAAAACACAAATGGCCCTTTTCAGGGCCGAACAAATATATTACACAAAAACATGAAAGAGTTTAATAACTATTAGATATTATATTGAATTTGATTAATATTATTATTAATATTATTATTATTTTAATTGTTATTATTATTATTATTATTATTATGTTGATGACAGACAATACAATATAATTTTATATATTAACGATAAGACGATTTGGTGCGCGCGAGTGCATTGCATGAAGGATGCTCTATTGCTGCAAATAAATATGTTAATAATTAATCATGCATGGTTGCAACATATAATATAGATATAGTTGATAATGATATTGATTAAAGTAAAGATGAAGATGGGGTTCCAACACGTTCCAACATGTTCCAACACGTTCCTTCCACAACCAACATACCAAACCAGACTGAGTGGTGTTAAGATCGAGCGCCACCACTGCATCTGTATGTGGTTGCATGCATTTTTAAGCATGAATAAGTGATGGATAATTTTTTTAACTATTTAATTATACATTGGCAACATTTGGGCATTGTTTTAGCATATTTACATATACGGCATTAATTATATATTCGTAAATATAATGAATTTTGAAAAATACTAGTCTTTATTTCCGTTGCATGTGGTTGAGTTATGAACGTTGTCAACACTATACGATGAGTGATAGATGCGTGGAAAAAGATGCATTGCATTCGGCAAACATGTGTCTACTCTCATTTAACACTAATTGTTCATGCAATATATAATTATAATTGATTATGCAGTCATTAGATTCGCAATCGTCATAAATTGCTTTTGACAATTTCCAAACAAACACATTCACAGTATTTCGGTCATCAAGGTTCACACGTTGTTCCCCTCGTTCACATCACTCACTGAATTCAACACCGAAAATTCACAATTCACTTTGTTAACAAACAACAATTTCGCTAGTGTTCTACTATTGTAATAACATAATTATGACTGAAACATCCAATGAAGTGTCAACTGCTGCTGCAGCACCAACAACAGGAGGCGGTGGTGGATCATCACCAGCTGTGGCAGTTAAAGGAGGTGCAGCAGCAGCAAAAGCAGCTACGGCTAAGGCAACAGCAGCAGCGGCAGCAGCAACCACCAAGAAGCCAGCGGTGAAACGTTCGCATCCACCAACTGGTGAGATGGTGTACAATGCCATCAAGAATCTGAAAGATCGTGGTGGTTCATCGTTGCAGGCAATCAAGAAGTATTTGACATCAAACTACAAGACTGACGCCGAGAAATTGGCGCCATTCATTAAGCGTTATTTGCGCATTGCTGTGGCCAACAATACGCTCATCCAAACGAAAGGTAAAGGTGCATCTGGATCATTCAAATTGGCAAAGAGCAAGAAACCAGCCGCAACAAAGAAATCCGACTCTGATGAGGGTGGTGCTAGTGTTGGTGGTGGTAGTGCTGCAGCGAAAAAGGCTGCTGCTGCCAAATTGAAGAAGAAGAAGGCCGCCGCAGTAGCTGCAAAGAGTGCTGGTGGTGTGAAGAAAGTTGCTGCCGCAAAGTCGTCGACCAAATCATCGGCGGCAAAGTCAACTGCTGTTGCTGCAAAAAAACCAGCAGCCGCAAAGAAATCAGCAGCTACTGCCGTTGCGGGTGGTGGTGATAAAAAGAAAGTTGCAGCTGCATCAGCGGCTGTTACAAAAAAAGCTGCCGCTAAAGAGGCTGCCGTATCAAAGGTAAAGGCAGCGCCCAAGCAAAAACCAACAAAGGCCACCAAATCGGCCAAATCATCAGCATCAGCTGCAAGTGGTGGTTCACCTAAGAAAGCTGCTTTAAAGAAGAAGTAATTGTTGCAAATGATGATGATACAACAAAACAAAACAAAACAAAACAAGAGCCCTTATCAGGGCTAAACAAATGAATTAATTTGATAGAGTATGAAGGTTGTTTTTGTTCGATTTGGGGGTGTTGTGGGGATGTTTTAGATGGGGAGAAGTGTTGTGTGTAATGGCATGGGGCAGACGCATGTTTTGAGGCCGGTTAGAAGGATGTAGGACGCATATTACGGAAATTGCATTTATATGGGATGTGTGTGTTGTATGGGCGCATGTTGTGTTGTGCAAGTTCGAATACACACGAAGGCAATTTTTTTTTTTTATATAAAAAATTATAATTACATATTAAATATAGCGATATAGTATATGAAAAAAGGTATGACTATTTACTATGTAGTGTCCTTAAAAATAGCAAAACTAAATGAGTGCAGTATGAATTAATTAGTTAAATGTGGTGGTGGTAAATTATACTCTTTGTAATTATGTGTGGTAATGGTATTTGTGGTCCTGAAAAGGACCGTTTTGTTGTTGTTGTGCAATATTGCAACACACGTTCACCTCGGATGCGTCGAGCCAATTGGATGTCCTTGGGCATAATGGTGACACGCTTGGCATGGATAGCGCACAGATTGGTATCTTCGAAAAGACCGACCAAGTATGCTTCGCTAGCTTCTTGCAATGCCATCACAGCGGAGCTCTGGAAACGCAAGTCAGTTTTGAAATCTTGAGCAATTTCACGAACCAAACGCTGGAAAGGCAGCTTGCGGATCAAAAGTTCGGTACTCTTTTGGTAACGGCGGATCTCACGAAGGGCGACGGTTCCTGGGCGATAACGATGTGGCTTCTTAACACCTCCGGTGGCTGGCGCACTCTTGCGAGCAGCTTTAGTTGCCAATTGTTTGCGAGGGGCTTTACCTCCTGTAGATTTACGTGCGGTCTGCTTGGTACGAGCCATTATTGCGATGCGATGATGCGTGTTCACGGCAGTAACGTTGTCGAATGAATGCTGAAAATACGGTTTACGGTTTACGCCCGGGTGAATGAGGTTGTATACCATCCATAATGGTCCCCCACCCAGTGTTCCCAGTTTTCTATTTATAAAAATTGATCGTTACATTGTGTTTTACATTGTTTGTTTTCTTAACCTATACAACCAGCTTATTCTAATTTTATATTATTGTATTGTACTTGTGCGTTAGCACTTTTTGTACTTGTCTTACTTGTATTTCGTTCTCTTATTACTAATATTGTATCTTAATTGCCCCATTTTGGGCTTAAGATCCATCTTTATTTTCTTTTTTTAAAACCTTGTCTTACAAACTATTTTATTTTTTACATTTTTTATTTTTTTATTTATAACAAAATACTTAAAGCTACATTAATACTAATTTATATACAGGGAGGGAGTTGGGTTGGGATGGTGGAATGGAGGGTGCTTAGGATTAGGTATGGAGGTTAACCCCTGAAGAAACCCTCTTCTTTAGGAGGTATTTCTCTTTGTTCTTCTTCTTCGAGCATGCATGTGTCTATGTATTTTTTTGTTGTGTTCCACTCTGGTGTATTTAATCTTTGTGAACATTCTTTAATGAGCGGGTTTTCGTGGTCTTTGTTTCTTGTCATAATCCTATGTGCTAGTGTCCACAGTACTTTATCCAGTTTGTCCATTTTAATGTCTTTGTATATGTCTTCGTTCTTCTTGCATTTCCCCGTTTCCTTGTTATAATATTCGTTCGTGATTGTTCTGATTATTTTCCTTTCCATTTTTGCCATTTTTTCTATTGCTGTTTTTGAGGCCGAGCACCATACTGGATACCCATATGTAATTATTGGTCTAATAAGTTGTTTGTATAGTGTTGTTTTTATGTTTTTGGTTAGTCCTTTCTTTCTTATTAGAGGTCTTAAGAAGTGGTAAGCATTTCTTGCCTTTTTTAGTGTGTTTTGCATGTGTTTATAAAAGTGAAAATTCTCTTGGAACGTTACTCCGAGATATTTCATGTGTTTGTGAGGGGGAATTAGAGTATTTTTCAATTTTATTTTTAGGTATGTGGCTTGTTTGTGCGCTGTTTTTGATCTGTTTTTAAGTTGTGGTAGTATCGTCATTATTTGGGTTTTCTTTTCATTTATTTTAATGCCCCATTTCTCGTAGTAGTTTGTGAGTTTGTCTAGGTACTTTTCTATATGTTTTTTTGCGATTTTTGGGCTTTTTGTGGTGTCATCATATATTAAAGTGTCGTCTGCGTATTGGAGTATTTTACATGTATTTTCTATGGGTAAGTCTTGAGTGAATATGTTATATAGTATTGGTCCTGTCACTGATCCTTGTACAACCCCACAACGCATGGGTTCCCCTTCGGTGATGAATTTATTTATTTTAACATGGAATGTTCTATTTTGAAGAAAGCTGTTTATAAGATTAATCATTGGTGCCGGAAATTTTTGGGTGATGAGTTTGGAGACCAGTCCATCTTGCCATACTGAGTCGAAGGCTTTTTCGATGTCAAGTAGGCATGTGAGGACTGGTTTCCGCTCAGAGAGAGCTTGGGCAATTTTGCTTCTAAATATTATTAGCGGATGAATTGTTGAGTGTGCAGGTCTAAAGCCGAATTGATGGTGTGGAATGATTGGTGGGTCTGTGTGGTAGCAGATTTTTTTAATATTTACATTTAAACAGTACTCCATTATTTTCCCCAGGTTTGGTAATAAAGAGATGGGTCTGAATTCATTAATATTCCTTGAATTAATTTTTTTGGGTATTGGGTGTATTATGGCTATTTTCCAGGCATTTGGGAAGTATTGATTGGCTATTGCGTTATTTATTATAACCGTTAATATTTGGTGGAGTTTTATTGGCGACTTTTTAATTATGTAGTTAGAGATTTTGTCTATGCCAGAGGATTTTTTATTTTTCAATTTTTTAACTATGTGTGTGATGTCAGATGTGTCAATTAAAAATTCTCTTTTATTTTTCGTATTTGCTGGTGAAGAATGCGTGAACTTGTATAGTACTGTAGGGATTCCGTTAGTCGTGTAATTTGCTTTATGTTTTTTTATGGTGTCGTGTACCTCTTTTTGTGTCATTTTGTCAACGTTATCTGACTTGTCTTTATATGTTTCTGTGAAGTAGTGACGAAATCCTTCTGCTTTCTCTTCGTCTGTGCATAGTGGTGTCAGTTTGTCCGTGTTGAATATTATTTTTCTTTCCGAATGGCATTTCCTTCCAGTTAGTCGGTTTATGTTATTGTATAAGTTACGGTCTGGTTTTATTGATTTTAGTCTCTGTTCTAGTTGTTTTTCTATGTAGTTATTAACGCTTTCCTTTATTAATATGGATAGGCAATGTATCTGTGATTTAATGTTTTGATAAGCTATGTTATAGTAGTCAAATGTTCTTATTAGTATTCTGTGTCCTTTTTGTCTGAGTCTGTTTCGTTCTTTGATCATCTTTATTATTGTTTGAGGGAGGCCGTTGTATTTGTCATTATTTATTTTTTTTAATTTTACGTATTTGTCTTCTGCTTCTATTATTTTATTGGTAGTGGATTCGATTAGATTGTCTATTTCTAGGTTGCTTAAATTTATGTTGGTCTGTAATTCTATTTCTCCAAGTGTTTTGTCTAAAAATTGTTGAAAGCTAACCCATTTCGTGCGTCTGTAGTTTTTGTATGTTTCTGTTACTTTAATTATATTTTTGATATTTGTTTGTAATGTTACGTCTAGTATTACGGCGTTGTGGTCTGAGTTGGCAGGAGAGGTGTAGCAATTTGTCAGGTTACCTGTATTTAAGATGTTTATTATTGTGTCCGTTACTATAAAAAAATCTATTATTGACCCACTTCGGACAAAAGTGGCGGTTTGCGGCGCGATTATTTTAGCGTTATTGTTGATTTCTAACCAATTTTTGATAGCAGTTCCGGCTGCGTTTGTTTGTTTATCGTTCCATTTCGGATGCCTAGCGTTCATGTCCCCACCCACAATTATATGTTTGAATTTTCCTTTATTTTTAAAAATTTGGTCTAGGTTATGCGTGATTACGCCAACTTTTGTATTGTTTGGTATGTATATGCCGATAATTAAAGTGTATGTATTGTCACTGTGTTTAATTGCTATTGTGTTTGTATCTATTCCTGTAATGTCTGGAATATGCTGTGGTTTTGACTCAATGTCTTTTTTTATGAAGATGATGATGCCTCTATTTTTATGGTTGGGGATGATGTCCTTGTTATATGTTTTGTACTCGTCCAGTCTGATCTTCCAATCATATAGTCCTGTTTCCGTTAGTATTAGTATGTCCGGTTCTTTATTTTTTAGAAATGTGAGTAGATCTACTCTTTTATCTTGTCCGTTTAGTCTATTTGTGTTCAATGTTATTATTTTTAGTGCCTTTATTTCTCTCCGCATAATTGCCAGAAGAATTTAAACATGCTTGCTTGCCTGCTCTCGAGGGTCTTTAATTGTTTGTGTTCTTGAGCAAATGTTTTTATTTTGCTGATCATGCTCTCAAAATCGCAGCCGAATAATGTTTCGCTCTCGTTATTTAGGAATGAGATGGGGTTATTAGTTATTGGGGTTTTATTGTTATTCGGTAGGTTTGGGTAATTTTTATCAATGTTATAAGATATGTTACTGTTTTGTTGTTGTGGTGGTTGTGTTGTTTTGCGGGACGTCAGAGCTGCTGCAAAAGTCATGTTGTCGTTTATCCTTGTGTTGTTAAATGTTGGCCGTTGCTGTTGGGGGCTGCTTCGTTGGTGTTCCCTCAGTTGGTGCTTGTTTTGCACTTCTTCTACTGCTCTTATGTAAGCTTGGCATCCTTGGTAGTTTGCTGGGTGCGTCCCCTTGCAATTTACGCATTTTGGCTCCTGATCTTGTGTTTTCATGCACTGCCCTGGTGGATGTTGGTCATCGCATTTGACACACCGGTAGTCGTATGCGCAGTTTGTGGCAGTGTGTAAGTGTCGCTGACAGTTCATACATTGTATGACGCTGGCTTTTCTCAGATTTTGCACATAAGCTGTCATCGAGCATACTCTATTTATTTTGAAGATGTCCTCCCTTTTTGCTTCCGGATTAAACTGGAGTATGAAGCTGTTTAAGACATATCCGTCTCTTTTGGAGCGCCTTGTGTCAAATCTGGCGCATTGTTCTATCTGTGTGTTGGGGTATCGTTGCTGGATGTCCTCTAATATTTCTTCTGGTGTGAACGATCCTTGTACTCCCTTCAGTAATACTGAGATCTTTTTTTCCTCGACCGGGGTGAATGTACTGGCTCCTTTTTTTTCTTGTTTCAAAAATTGGAAAGCCTTCTTCTGGTCTTCCAACTTTCCAAAATAAATGGTTGTTTTTTGATTGTCATTTCGTGATTTAATCCTGATGTCTTCCTTATTTATGTTGAGTGTGTTTGTTGCATATGATAAAAACTCTTTGACATTAAGTTGTGGTGCCATTATCGGAGGAGGGAGATTGTTCTTTTTTTGTTGCTGTGTTCTGTTTTGTTCTATCTGTGCCTGTGATGGGCTTGTGTTAGCAACACGTCCATGTTGTTTTTGTTGCCTTGTATTTGTTTCTGGTGTTTTATCGAGAACTGCATAATAATTTAGTTTACTCATCGTCCTCTCGTGCATCGGTGGGTGGTGGAGTCGACTTCTATTATCTTTTAGTTGTTGTAGCTCTTCTAGCATTTTTTGTTCATCGTCTTCCATCTCAATGTCTTGCACTGTTTGTTCTTTATTATTTTTTTCCATTGTTGGTGAGTTGGTTTGTGTATATGCTTGCCATGTACTGTTTGCTGCCTTGTTCCCATATTTTTCTTGCAAATTGTTAAGAATCTGATCTATTTCGTTTTTGGCAATCTTTATAGCTTCCATTTCTTCTGCGCTAATCTCATCTTTTGTATTGTTCTTCCTCTTTTTCTTGTTTTGTAATACAAACCCCTCATTGTCTTCCATATTGCTTGGTATGATGGTTCCTGTATTCACTAGATTCTGTTGTGATTCTTGCTGTTGTATGGTTGTGAATTGTGCTATTTGCTGTTGTATTTCTGTATCCATTAGTTGCTGTTGTACGGTAGTGGCCTGTAAAATTTGCTGTTGATTATCACTAACTTTTTCGTTTGCACTTTTGTGTGCTTGTGCGAACGTATTAAATGTTGCTTGGTTTAGCACACTTGCGACTTTGTCTGCGTCATTTGACGTCTCACTGTTTTTAGTATTACTTGACTGTTTTTCTGAGTCTTTTGTGCCTCTTCCACTATTAGGATCTCTAATTTTTTCTTTGTAAGTAATTCTTTTACTCATTGCTGTTTTATTTTTCCTTTTCACCTTCACTTTGTCGGCCTAGTGTACACAGTACCGTACCGTCGGCCAAATGTACACCTCTGTATACACTGCCGCGGTGTACTCGTGTGGAGCAAAAAGGACAAACCAAAATTAACCGTCGGTCAATTGTACACTCTTCTTCTTCTATCTTTCACTTTGAATTACACTTTATTTTGCTTTCACTTATTCACTTTGTTTTTATTTTATTTTTCAGGAGCTCTTTATCGTGCGACTGTCCGCTTTGGCTGCTACACTTCCAATCAATGCTGAAACTTTTTGTATTTCTTGTATTTATTAGTTCGTATGAGAAGGGGAAAAGAGAGAGAGCTGAGAGCGCAGTTTAAGCGCTCTTTGTGCTGTGCGGCCTTCAAGAACCTTCAAATAGTAGTTAAATTCGGTAATAAGCTCAGTTGACAACGTGACGTGTGAACGAGTAGATCGTCAGTTTTTTTTTTGCAATCCAATACATACTACAAGATGACAGGTGTAAAACGTATCTCTGGTCTCATCTATGAGGAGACCCGTGGTGTGTTGAAAGTGTTTCTTGAGAACGTTATCCGTGACGCTGTCACATACACCGAACACGCCAAGCGTAAAACTGTTACCGCCATGGATGTTGTTTATGCATTGAAACGTCAAGGACGTACTCTGTACGGTTTCGGAGGTTAATTCATGCTATAAACCATAACCGATCAACAGCAACAAAACAAACATAAAAAACGGTAATTTTCAGGACCACAAAATACATTAGATACTATAAATGTAAAGAGTACCAAACCAACAACATTTTTTTTTTTTTTTTTTTTAATACTCTTGCACTCTCTTGTTAAATGTTAATGTTGATAATTAATCTAATTGGTATTTGTTTGAGATAAAGAGATTAACAAAATGGATAGTAAAACACGATACCAATATAATAAAAAGTGGTTATTACTCTTTGCCTGGGATATTGAATATATTTGGTTCGTCCTGAAAAGGACGGTTTTTTGTGTTTGTCGATGAAAATCGCAATCGTGTTAGAGATTAACAAAATGGATAGTAAAAACGATACCAATATAATAAAAAGTGGTTATTACTCTTTGCCTGGGATATTGAATATATTTGGTTCGTCCTGAAAAGGACGGTTTTTTGTGTTTGTCGATGAAAATCGCAATCGTGTTAGGATGGACAACAATCAACCACCAATCAATAACTATTAGCAGGAAACTTATGCCTTGCCTTCGGTCTTCTTTGGCAACAAGACGGCTTGAATGTTTGGTAAAACACCACCTTGGGCAATTGTCACACCAGACAACAGTTTGTTCAACTCCTCGTCGTTACTGATTGCCAATTGCAAATGACGTGGGATGATGCGAGTTTTCTTGTTGTCACGGGCGGCATTACCAGCCAATTCCAAGACTTCAGCTGCCAAATATTCCATTACGGCGGCCAAGTACACTGGAGCACCAGCACCAACGCGCTCCGCATAGTTGCCCTTGCGCAAAAGTCGATGAATACGACCCACTGGGAATTGGAGTCCGGCACGGTTCGAACGACTCTTTGCCTTTGTCTTCACTTTACCACCTTTACCACGGCCTGACATATTTAATTAATATTTTTTATTTTAGAGACTTCTGATTGCTGCACTGCACTCAACGAATGCTGTTTGATTTTTGAAATAAAATTCTCGCAGCACCTCTATTTGTAACCTCGGTAGTGTACATTTGATCGACGAAATGTAACTTCTTTTTAAGTACATAGTATAAGTGTGAGTGTGAGACTCTCTGTTTTTGATTGATATTGGGTAACGGTGTGTATATTGGATTTGATGTTACTAAGTTAGTTGTGTGTGTGTATTTACTCATTTAATGTAGTGTATATCTAATATCACAACCGATGACTTAAATTTGTGTGTGAGAATTCAGAGAGAAAGAGTGCATGAGTGTGTGTGTGTGTGTGTGTCTCCCTTGTTGCATCAACGAATTATGTATGTTTTAAGTGTACACTCGACCGACAGTACTGAAAAAGAACAAAAACAGAAGTGAAATTATAGCGCCGCACACATCGTCGTTAGCAAGCAAGCAAGCAAGCAAGCAATCATGCCGCCAAAAACTAGTGGAAAAGCAGCCAAAAAGGCTGGCAAAGCCCAAAAGAACATCTCCAAGTCGGATAAGAAGAAGAAGCGTAAGCGCAAGGAGAGCTACGCAATCTACATTTACAAGGTGTTGAAACAAGTGCATCCCGATACTGGAATCTCCAGCAAAGCCATGTCCATCATGAACAGTTTTGTGAATGACATCTTTGAGCGTATTGCTGCTGAGGCTAGCCGTTTGGCCCACTACAACAAGCGTTCCACCATCACCAGTCGGGAAATTCAGACCGCTGTTCGTCTGTTGTTGCCCGGTGAGTTGGCTAAGCACGCTGTTAGTGAGGGAACAAAGGCTGTTACCAAATACACTAGCTCCAAGTAAATGGACCCACCACCTCCATACAACATCCCCCATACAAAACACAAATGGCCCTTTTCAGGGCCGAACAAATATATTACACAAAAACATGAAAGAGTTTAATAACTATTAGATATTATATTGAAATTGATTAATATTATTATTAATATTATTATTATTTTAATTGTTATTATTATTATTATTATTATTATGTTGATGACAGACAATACAATATAATTTTATATATTAACGATAAGACGATTTGGTGCGCGCGAGTGCATTGCATGAAGGATGCTCTATTGCTGCAAATAAATATGTTAATAATTAATCATGCATGGTTGCAACATATAATATAGATATAGTTGATAATGATATTGATTAAAGTAAAGATGAAGATGGGGTTCCAACACGTTCCAACATGTTCCAACACGTTCCTTCCACAACCAACATACCAAACCAGACTGAGTGGTGTTAAGATCGAGCGCCACCACTGCATCTGTATGTGGTTGCATGCATTTTTAAGCATGAATAAGTGATGGATAATTTTTTTAACTATTTAATTATACATTGGCAACATTTGGGCATTGTTTTAGCATATTTACATATACGGCATTAATTATATATTCGTAAATATAATGAATTTTGAAAAATACTAGTCTTTATTTCCGTTGCATGTGGTTGAGTTATGAACGTTGTCAACACTATACGATGAGTGATAGATGCGTGGAAAAAGATGCATTGCATTCGGCAAACATGTGTCTACTCTCATTTAACACTAATTGTTCATGCAATATATAATTATAATTGATTATGCAGTCATTAGATTCGCAATCGTCATAAATTGCTTTTGACAATTTCCAAACAAACACATTCACAGTATTTCGGTCATCAAGGTTCACACGTTGTTCCCCTCGTTCACATCACTCACTGAATTCAACACCGAAAATTCACAATTCACTTTGTTAACAAACAACAATTTCGCTAGTGTTCTACTATTGTAATAACATAATTATGACTGAAACATCCAATGAAGTGTCAACTGCTGCTGCAGCACCAACAACAGGAGGCGGTGGTGGATCATCACCAGCTGTGGCAGTTAAAGGAGGTGCAGCAGCAGCAAAAGCAGCTACGGCTAAGGCAACAGCAGCAGCGGCAGCAGCAACCACCAAGAAGCCAGCGGTGAAACGTTCGCATCCACCAACTGGTGAGATGGTGTACAATGCCATCAAGAATCTGAAAGATCGTGGTGGTTCATCGTTGCAGGCAATCAAGAAGTATTTGACATCAAACTACAAGACTGACGCCGAGAAATTGGCGCCATTCATTAAGCGTTATTTGCGCATTGCTGTGGCCAACAATACGCTCATCCAAACGAAAGGTAAAGGTGCATCTGGATCATTCAAATTGGCAAAGAGCAAGAAACCAGCCGCAACAAAGAAATCCGACTCTGATGAGGGTGGTGCTAGTGTTGGTGGTGGTAGTGCTGCAGCGAAAAAGGCTGCTGCTGCCAAATTGAAGAAGAAGAAGGCCGCCGCAGTAGCTGCAAAGAGTGCTGGTGGTGTGAAGAAAGTTGCTGCCGCAAAGTCGTCGACCAAATCATCGGCGGCAAAGTCAACTGCTGTTGCTGCAAAAAAACCAGCAGCCGCAAAGAAATCAGCAGCTACTGCCGTTGCGGGTGGTGGTGATAAAAAGAAAGTTGCAGCTGCATCAGCGGCTGTTACAAAAAAAGCTGCCGCTAAAGAGGCTGCCGTATCAAAGGTAAAGGCAGCGCCCAAGCAAAAACCAACAAAGGCCACCAAATCGGCCAAATCATCAGCATCAGCTGCAAGTGGTGGTTCACCTAAGAAAGCTGCTTTAAAGAAGAAGTAATTGTTGCAAATGATGATGATACAACAAAACAAAACAAAACAAAACAAGAGCCCTTATCAGGGCTAAACAAATGAATTAATTTGATAGAGTATGAAGGTTGTTTTTGTTCGATTTGGGGGTGTTGTGGGGATGTTTTAGATGGGGAGAAGTGTTGTGTGTAATGGCATGGGGCAGACGCATGTTTTGAGGCCGGTTAGAAGGATGTAGGACGCATATTACGGAAATTGCATTTATATGGGATGTGTGTGTTGTATGGGCGCATGTTGTGTTGTGCAAGTTCGAATACACACGAAGGCAATTTTTTTTTTTTATATAAAAAATTATAATTACATATTAAATATAGCGATATAGTATATGAAAAAAGGTATGACTATTTACTATGTAGTGTCCTTAAAAATAGCAAAACTAAATGAGTGCAGTATGAATTAATTAGTTAAATGTGGTGGTGGTAAATTATACTCTTTGTAATTATGTGTGGTAATGGTATTTGTGGTCCTGAAAAGGACCGTTTTGTTGTTGTTGTGCAATATTGCAACACTTAAGCACGTTCACCTCGGATGCGTCGAGCCAATTGGATGTCCTTGGGCATAATGGTGACACGCTTGGCATGGATAGCGCACAGATTGGTATCTTCGAAAAGACCGACCAAGTATGCTTCGCTAGCTTCTTGCAATGCCATCACAGCGGAGCTCTGGAAACGCAAGTCAGTTTTGAAATCTTGAGCAATTTCACGAACCAAACGCTGGAAAGGCAGCTTGCGGATCAAAAGTTCGGTACTCTTTTGGTAACGGCGGATCTCACGAAGGGCGACGGTTCCTGGGCGATAACGATGTGGCTTCTTAACACCTCCGGTGGCTGGCGCACTCTTGCGAGCAGCTTTAGTTGCCAATTGTTTGCGAGGGGCTTTACCTCCTGTAGATTTACGTGCGGTCTGCTTGGTACGAGCCATTATTGCGATGCGATGATGCGTGTTCACGGCAGTAACGTTGTCGAATGAATGCTGAAAATACGGTTTACGCCCGGGTGAATGAGGTTGTATACCATCCATAATGGTCCCCCACCCAGTGTTCCCAGTTTTCTATTTATAAAAATTGATCGTTACATTGTGTTTTACATTGTTTGTTTTCTTAACCTATACAACCAGCTTATTCTAATTTTATTTTATTGTATTGTACTTGTGCGTTAGCACTTTTTGTACTTGTCTTACTTGTATTTCGTTCTCTTATTACTAATATTGTATCTTAATTGCCCCATTTTGGGCTTAAGATCCATCTTTATTTTTTTTTTTTTAAAACCTTGTCTTACAAACTATTTTATTTTTTACATTTTTTATTTTTTTATTTATAACAAAATACTTAAAGCTACATTAATACTAATTTATATACAGGGAGGGAGTTGGGTTGGGATGGTGGAATGGAGGGTGCTTAGGATTAGGTATGGAGGTTAACCCCTGAAGAAACCCTCTTCTTTAGGAGGTATTTCTCTTTGTTCTTCTTCTTCGAACATGCATGTGTCTATGTATTTTTTTGTTGTGTTCCACTCTGGTGTATTTAATCTCTGTGAACATTCTTTAATGAGCGGGTTTTCGTGGTCTTTGTTTCTTGTCGTAATCCTATGTGCTAGTGTCCACAGTACTTTATCCAGTTTGTCCATTTTAATGTCTTTGTATATGTCTTCGTTCTTCTTGCATTTCCCCGTTTCCTTGTTATAATATTCGTTCGTGATTGTTCTGATTATTTTCCTTTCCATTTTTGCCATTTTTTCTATTGCTGTTTTTGAGGCCGAGCACCATACTGGATACCCATATGTAATTATTGGTCTAATAAGTTGTTTGTATAGTGTTGTTTTTATGTTTTTGGTTAGTCCTTTCTTTCTTATTAGAGGTCTTAAGAAGTGGTAAGCATTTCTTGCCTTTTTTAGTGTGTTTTGCATGTGTTTATAAAAGTGAAAATTCTCTTGGAACGTTACTCCGAGATATTTCATGTGTTTGTGAGGGGGAATTAGAGTATTTTTCAATTTTATTTTTAGGTATGTCGCTTGTTTGTGCGCTGTTTTTGATCTGTTTTTAAGTTGTGGGAGTATCGTCATTATTTGGGTTTTCTTTTCATTTATTTTAATGCCCCATTTCTCGTAGTAGTTTGTGAGTTTGTCTAGGTACTTTTCTATATGTTTTTTTGCGATTTTTGGGCTTTTTGTGGTGTCATCATATATTAAAGTGTCGTCTGCGTATTGGAGTATTTTACATGTATTTTCTATGGGTAAGTCTTGAGTGAATATGTTATATAGTATTGGTCCTGTCACTGATCCTTGTACAACCCCACAACGCATGGGTTCCCCTTCGGTGATGAATTTATTTATTTTAACATGGAATGTTCTATTTTGAAGAAAGCTGTTTATAAGATTAATCATTGGTGCCGGAAATTTTTGGGTGATGAGTTTGGAGACCAGTCCATCTTGCCATACTGAGTCGAAGGCTTTTTCGATGTCAAGTAGGCATGTGAGGACTGGTTTCCGCTCAGAGAGAGCTTGGGCAATTTTGCTTCTAAATATTATTAGCGGATGAATTGTTGAGTGTGCAGGTCTAAAGCCGAATTGATGGTGTGGAATGATTGGTGGGTCTGTGTGGTAGCAGATTTTTTTAATATTTACATTTAAACAGTACTCCATTATTTTCCCCAGGTTTGGTAATAAAGAGATGGGTCTGAATTCATTAATATTCCTTGAATTAATTTTTTTGGGTATTGGGTGTATTATGGCTATTTTCCAGGCATTTGGGAAGTATTGATTGGCTATTGCGTTATTTATTATAACCGTTAATATTTGGTGGAGTTTTATTGGCGACTTTTTAATTATGTAGTTAGAGATTTTGTCTATGCCAGAGGATTTTTTATTTTTCAATTTTTTAACTATGTGTGTGATGTCAGATGTGTCAATTAAAAATTCTCTTTTATTTTTCGTATTTGCTGGTGAAGAATGCGTGAACTTGTATAGTACTGTAGGGATTCCGTTAGTCGTGTAATTTGCTTTATGTTTTTTTATGGTGTCGTGTACCTCTTTTTGTGTCATTTTGTCAACGTTATCTGACTTGTCTTTATATGTTTCTGTGAAGTAGTGACGAAATCCTTCTGCTTTCTCTTCGTCTGTGCATAGTGGTGTCAGTTTGTCCGTGTTGAATATTATTTTTCTTTCCGAATGGCATTTCCTTCCAGTTAGTCGGTTTATGTTATTGTATAAGTTACGGTCTGGTTTTATTGATTTTAGTCTCTGTTCTAGTTGTTTTTCTATGTAGTTATTAACGCTTTCCTTTATTAATATGGATAGGCAATGTATCTGTGATTTAATGTTTTGATAAGCTATGTTATAGTAGTCAAATGTTCTTATTAGTATTCTGTGTCCTTTTTGTCTGAGTCTGTTTCGTTCTTTGATCATCTTTATTATTGTTTGAGGGAGGCCGTTGTATTTGTCATTATTTATTTTTTTTAATTTTACGTATTTGTCTTCTGCTTCTATTATTTTATTGGTAGTGGATTCGATTAGATTGTCTATTTCTAGGTTGCTTAAATTTATGTTGGTCTGTAATTCTATTTCTCCAAGTGTTTTGTCTAAAAATTGTTGAAAGCTAACCCATTTCGTGCGTCTGTAGTTTTTGTATGTTTCTGTTACTTTAATTATATTTTTGATATTTGTTTGTAATGTTACGTCTAGTATTACGGCGTTGTGGTCTGAGTTGGCAGGAGAGGTGTAGCAATTTGTCAGGTTACCTGTATTTAAGATGTTTATTATTGTGTCCGTTACTATAAAAAAATCTATTATTGACCCACTTCGGACAAAAGTGGCGGTTTGCGGCGCGATTATTTTAGCGTTATTGTTGATTTCTAACCAATTTTTGATAGCAGTTCCGGCTGCGTTTGTTTGTTTATCGTTCCATTTCGGATGCCTAGCGTTCATGTCCCCACCCACAATTATATGTTTGAATTTTCCTTTATTTTTAAAAATTTGGTCTAGGTTATGCGTGATTACGCCAACTTTTGTATTGTTTGGTATGTATATGCCGATAATTAAAGTGTATGTATTGTCACTGTGTTTAATTGCTATTGTGTTTGTATCTATTCCTGTAATGTCTGGAATATGCTGTGGTTTTGACTCAATGTCTTTTTTTATGAAGATGATGATGCCTCTATTTTTATGGTTGGGGATGATGTCCTTGTTATATGTTTTGTACTCGTCCAGTCTGATCTTCCAATCATATAGTCCTGTTTCCGTTAGTATTAGTATGTCCGGTTCTTTATTTTTTAGAAATGTGAGTAGATCTACTCTTTTATCTTGTCCGTTTAGTCTATTTGTGTTCAATGTTATTATTTTTAGTGCCTTTATTTCTCTCCGCATAATTGCCAGAAGAATTTAAACATGCTTGCTTGCCTGCTCTCGAGGGTCTTTAATTGTTTGTGTTCTTGAGCAAATGTTTTTATTTTGCTGATCATGCTCTCAAAATCGCAGCCGAATAATGTTTCGCTCTCGTTATTTAGGAATGAGATGGGGTTATTAGTTATTGGGGTTTTATTGTTATTCGGTAGGTTTGGGTAATTTTTATCAATGTTATAAGATATGTTACTGTTTTGTTGTTGTGGTGGTTGTGTTGTTTTGCGGGACGTCAGAGCTGCTGCAAAAGTCATGTTGTCGTTTATCCTTGTGTTGTTAAATGTTGGCCGTTGCTGTTGGGGGCTGCTTCGTTGGTGTTCCCTCAGTTGGTGCTTGTTTTGCACTTCTTCTACTGCTCTTATGTAAGCTTGGCATCCTTGGTAGTTTGCTGGGTGCGTCCCCTTGCAATTTACGCATTTTGGCTCCTGATCTTGTGTTTTCATGCACTGCCCTGGTGGATGTTGGTCATCGCATTTGACACACCGGTAGTCGTATGCGCAGTTTGTGGCAGTGTGTAAGTGTCGCTGACAGTTCATACATTGTATGACGCTGGCTTTTCTCAGATTTTGCACATAAGCTGTCATCGAGCATACTCTATTTATTTTGAAGATGTCCTCCCTTTTTGCTTCCGGATTAAACTGGAGTATGAAGCTGTTTAAGACATATCCGTCTCTTTTGGAGCGCCTTGTGTCAAATCTGGCGCATTGTTCTATCTGTGTGTTGGGGTATCGTTGCTGGATGTCCTCTAATATTTCTTCTGGTGTGAACGATCCTTGTACTCCCTTCAGTAATACTGAGATCTTTTTTTCCTCGACCGGGGTGAATGTACTGGCTCCTTTTTTTTCTTGTTTCAAAAATTGGAAAGCCTTCTTCTGGTCTTCCAACTTTCCAAAATAAATGGTTGTTTTTTGATTGTCATTTCGTGATTTAATCCTGATGTCTTCCTTATTTATGTTGAGTGTGTTTGTTGCATATGATAAAAACTCTTTGACATTAAGTTGTGGTGCCATTATCGGAGGAGGGAGATTGTTCTTTTTTTGTTGCTGTGTTCTGTTTTGTTCTATCTGTGCCTGTGATGGGCTTGTGTTAGCAACACGTCCATGTTGTTTTTGTTGCCTTGTATTTGTTTCTGGTGTTTTATCGAGAACTGCATAATAATTTAGTTTACTCATCGTCCTCTCGTGCATCGGTGGGTGGTGGAGTCGACTTCTATTATCTTTTAGTTGTTGTAGCTCTTCTAGCATTTTTTGTTCATCGTCTTCCATCTCAATGTCTTGCACTGTTTGTTCTTTATTATTTTTTTCCATTGTTGGTGAGTTGGTTTGTGTATATGCTTGCCATGTACTGTTTGCTGCCTTGTTCCCATATTTTTCTTGCAAATTGTTAAGAATCTGATCTATTTCGTTTTTGGCAATCTTTATAGCTTCCATTTCTTCTGCGCTAATCTCATCTTTTGTATTGTTCTTCCTCTTTTTCTTGTTTTGTAATACAAACCCCTCATTGTCTTCCATATTGCTTGGTATGATGGTTCCTGTATTCACTAGATTCTGTTGTGATTCTTGCTGTTGTATGGTTGTGAATTGTGCTATTTGCTGTTGTATTTCTGTATCCATTAGTTGCTGTTGTACGGTAGTGGCCTGTAAAATTTGCTGTTGATTATCACTAACTTTTTCGTTTGCACTTTTGTGTGCTTGTGCGAACGTATTAAATGTTGCTTGGTTTAGCACACTTGCGACTTTGTCTGCGTCATTTGACGTCTCACTGTTTTTAGTATTACTTGACTGTTTTTCTGAGTCTTTTGTGCCTCTTCCACTATTAGGATCTCTAATTTTTTCTTTGTAAGTAATTCTTTTACTCATTGCTGTTTTATTTTTCCTTTTCACCTTCACTTTGTCGGCCTAGTGTACACAGTACCGTACCGTCGGCCAAATGTACACCTCTGTATACACTGCCGCGGTGTACTCGTGTGGAGCAAAAAGGACAAACCAAAATTAACCGTCGGTCAATTGTACACTCTTCTTCTTCTATCTTTCACTTTGAATTACACTTTATTTTGCTTTCACTTATTCACTTTGTTTTTATTTTATTTTTCAGGAGCTCTTTATCGTGCGACTGTCCGCTTTGGCTGCTACACTTCCAATCAATGCTGAAACTTTTTGTATTTCTTGTATTTATTAGTTCGTATGAGAAGGGGAAAAGAGAGAGAGCTGAGAGCGCAGTTTAAGCGCTCTTTGTGCTGTGCGGCCTTCAAGAACCTTCAAATAGTAGTTAAATTCGGTAATAAGCTCAGTTGACAACGTGACGTGTGAACGAGTAGATCGTCAGTTTTTTTTTTGCAATCCAATACATACTACAAGATGACAGGTGTAAAACGTATCTCTGGTCTCATCTATGAGGAGACCCGTGGTGTGTTGAAAGTGTTTCTTGAGAACGTTATCCGTGACGCTGTCACATACACCGAACACGCCAAGCGTAAAACTGTTACCGCCATGGATGTTGTTTATGCATTGAAACGTCAAGGACGTACTCTGTACGGTTTCGGAGGTTAATTCATGCTATAAACCATAACCGATCAACAGCAACAAAACAAACATAAAAAACGGTAATTTTCAGGACCACAAAATACATTAGATACTATAAATGTAAAGAGTACCAAACCAACAACATTTTTTTTTTTTTTTTTTTTAATACTCTTGCACTCTCTTGTTAAATGTTAATGTTGATAATTAATCTAATTGGTATTTGTTTGAGATAAAGAGATTAACAAAATGGATAGTAAAACACGATACCAATATAATAAAAAGTGG
The DNA here is from genome assembly GCA_963854165.1 of Sylvicola cinctus. Classification (NCBI taxonomy): domain Eukaryota; kingdom Metazoa; phylum Arthropoda; class Insecta; order Diptera; family Anisopodidae; genus Sylvicola; species Sylvicola cinctus. The sequence goes on along the minus strand of OY974083.1, from coordinate 24,194,602 downwards.
TTATTACTCTTTGCCTGGGATATTGAATATATTTGGTTCGTCCTGAAAAGGACGGTTTTTTGTGTTTGTCGATGAAAATCGCAATCGTGTTAGAGATTAACAAAATGGATAGTAAAAACGATACCAATATAATAAAAAGTGGTTATTACTCTTTGCCTGGGATATTGAATATATTTGGTTCGTCCTGAAAAGGACGGTTTTTTGTGTTTGTCGATGAAAATCGCAATCGTGTTAGGATGGACAACAATCAACCACCAATCAATAACTATTAGCAGGAAACTTATGCCTTGCCTTCGGTCTTCTTTGGCAACAAGACGGCTTGAATGTTTGGTAAAACACCACCTTGGGCAATTGTCACACCAGACAACAGTTTGTTCAACTCCTCGTCGTTACTGATTGCCAATTGCAAATGACGTGGGATGATGCGAGTTTTCTTGTTGTCACGGGCGGCATTACCAGCCAATTCCAAGACTTCAGCTGCCAAATATTCCATTACGGCGGCCAAGTACACTGGAGCACCAGCACCAACGCGCTCCGCATAGTTGCCCTTGCGCAAAAGTCGATGAATACGACCCACTGGGAATTGGAGTCCGGCACGGTTCGAACGACTCTTTGCCTTTGTCTTCACTTTACCACCTTTACCACGGCCTGACATATTTAATTAATATTTTTTATTTTAGAGACTTCTGATTGCTGCACTGCACTCAACGAATGCTGTTTGATTTTTGAAATAAAATTCTCGCAGCACCTCTATTTGTAACCTCGGTAGTGTACATTTGATCGACGAAATGTAACTTCTTTTTAAGTACATAGTATAAGTGTGAGTGTGAGACTCTCTGTTTTTGATTGATATTGGGTAACGGTGTGTATATTGGATTTGATGTTACTAAGTTAGTTGTGTGTGTGTATTTACTCATTTAATGTAGTGTATATCTAATATCACAACCGATGACTTAAATTTGTGTGTGAGAATTCAGAGAGAAAGAGTGCATGAGTGTGTGTGTGTGTGTGTGTGTCTCCCTTGTTGCATCAACGAATTATGTATGTTTTAAGTGTACACTCGACCGACAGTACTGAAAAAGAACAAAAACAGAAGTGAAATTATAGCGCCGCACACATCGTCGTTAGCAAGCAAGCAAGCAAGCAAGCAATCATGCCGCCAAAAACTAGTGGAAAAGCAGCCAAAAAGGCTGGCAAAGCCCAAAAGAACATCTCCAAGTCGGATAAGAAGAAGAAGCGTAAGCGCAAGGAGAGCTACGCAATCTACATTTACAAGGTGTTGAAACAAGTGCATCCCGATACTGGAATCTCCAGCAAAGCCATGTCCATCATGAACAGTTTTGTGAATGACATCTTTGAGCGTATTGCTGCTGAGGCTAGCCGTTTGGCCCACTACAACAAGCGTTCCACCATCACCAGTCGGGAAATTCAGACCGCTGTTCGTCTGTTGTTGCCCGGTGAGTTGGCTAAGCACGCTGTTAGTGAGGGAACAAAGGCTGTTACCAAATACACTAGCTCCAAGTAAATGGACCCACCACCTCCATACAACATCCCCCATACAAAACACAAATGGCCCTTTTCAGGGCCGAACAAATATATTACACAAAAACATGAAAGAGTTTAATAACTATTAGATATTATATTGAATTTGATTAATATTATTATTAATATTATTATTATTTTAATTGTTATTATTATTATTATTATTATTATGTTGATGACAGACAATACAATATAATTTTATATATTAACGATAAGACGATTTGGTGCGCGCGAGTGCATTGCATGAAGGATGCTCTATTGCTGCAAATAAATATGTTAATAATTAATCATGCATGGTTGCAACATATAATATAGATATAGTTGATAATGATATTGATTAAAGTAAAGATGAAGATGGGGTTCCAACACGTTCCAACATGTTCCAACACGTTCCTTCCACAACCAACATACCAAACCAGACTGAGTGGTGTTAAGATCGAGCGCCACCACTGCATCTGTATGTGGTTGCATGCATTTTTAAGCATGAATAAGTGATGGATAATTTTTTTAACTATTTAATTATACATTGGCAACATTTGGGCATTGTTTTAGCATATTTACATATACGGCATTAATTATATATTCGTAAATATAATGAATTTTGAAAAATACTAGTCTTTATTTCCGTTGCATGTGGTTGAGTTATGAACGTTGTCAACACTATACGATGAGTGATAGATGCGTGGAAAAAGATGCATTGCATTCGGCAAACATGTGTCTACTCTCATTTAACACTAATTGTTCATGCAATATATAATTATAATTGATTATGCAGTCATTAGATTCGCAATCGTCATAAATTGCTTTTGACAATTTCCAAACAAACACATTCACAGTATTTCGGTCATCAAGGTTCACACGTTGTTCCCCTCGTTCACATCACTCACTGAATTCAACACCGAAAATTCACAATTCACTTTGTTAACAAACAACAATTTCGCTAGTGTTCTACTATTGTAATAACATAATTATGACTGAAACATCCAATGAAGTGTCAACTGCTGCTGCAGCACCAACAACAGGAGGCGGTGGTGGATCATCACCAGCTGTGGCAGTTAAAGGAGGTGCAGCAGCAGCAAAAGCAGCTACGGCTAAGGCAACAGCAGCAGCGGCAGCAGCAACCACCAAGAAGCCAGCGGTGAAACGTTCGCATCCACCAACTGGTGAGATGGTGTACAATGCCATCAAGAATCTGAAAGATCGTGGTGGTTCATCGTTGCAGGCAATCAAGAAGTATTTGACATCAAACTACAAGACTGACGCCGAGAAATTGGCGCCATTCATTAAGCGTTATTTGCGCATTGCTGTGGCCAACAATACGCTCATCCAAACGAAAGGTAAAGGTGCATCTGGATCATTCAAATTGGCAAAGAGCAAGAAACCAGCCGCAACAAAGAAATCCGACTCTGATGAGGGTGGTGCTAGTGTTGGTGGTGGTAGTGCTGCAGCGAAAAAGGCTGCTGCTGCCAAATTGAAGAAGAAGAAGGCCGCCGCAGTAGCTGCAAAGAGTGCTGGTGGTGTGAAGAAAGTTGCTGCCGCAAAGTCGTCGACCAAATCATCGGCGGCAAAGTCAACTGCTGTTGCTGCAAAAAAACCAGCAGCCGCAAAGAAATCAGCAGCTACTGCCGTTGCGGGTGGTGGTGATAAAAAGAAAGTTGCAGCTGCATCAGCGGCTGTTACAAAAAAAGCTGCCGCTAAAGAGGCTGCCGTATCAAAGGTAAAGGCAGCGCCCAAGCAAAAACCAACAAAGGCCACCAAATCGGCCAAATCATCAGCATCAGCTGCAAGTGGTGGTTCACCTAAGAAAGCTGCTTTAAAGAAGAAGTAATTGTTGCAAATGATGATGATACAACAAAACAAAACAAAACAAAACAAGAGCCCTTATCAGGGCTAAACAAATGAATTAATTTGATAGAGTATGAAGGTTGTTTTTGTTCGATTTGGGGGTGTTGTGGGGATGTTTTAGATGGGGAGAAGTGTTGTGTGTAATGGCATGGGGCAGACGCATGTTTTGAGGCCGGTTAGAAGGATGTAGGACGCATATTACGGAAATTGCATTTATATGGGATGTGTGTGTTGTATGGGCGCATGTTGTGTTGTGCAAGTTCGAATACACACGAAGGCAATTTTTTTTTTTTATATAAAAAATTATAATTACATATTAAATATAGCGATATAGTATATGAAAAAAGGTATGACTATTTACTATGTAGTGTCCTTAAAAATAGCAAAACTAAATGAGTGCAGTATGAATTAATTAGTTAAATGTGGTGGTGGTAAATTATACTCTTTGTAATTATGTGTGGTAATGGTATTTGTGGTCCTGAAAAGGACCGTTTTGTTGTTGTTGTGCAATATTGCAACACTTAAGCACGTTCACCTCGGATGCGTCGAGCCAATTGGATGTCCTTGGGCATAATGGTGACACGCTTGGCATGGATAGCGCACAGATTGGTATCTTCGAAAAGACCGACCAAGTATGCTTCGCTAGCTTCTTGCAATGCCATCACAGCGGAGCTCTGGAAACGCAAGTCAGTTTTGAAATCTTGAGCAATTTCACGAACCAAACGCTGGAAAGGCAGCTTGCGGATCAAAAGTTCGGTACTCTTTTGGTAACGGCGGATCTCACGAAGGGCGACGGTTCCTGGGCGATAACGATGTGGCTTCTTAACACCTCCGGTGGCTGGCGCACTCTTGCGAGCAGCTTTAGTTGCCAATTGTTTGCGAGGGGCTTTACCTCCTGTAGATTTACGTGCGGTCTGCTTGGTACGAGCCATTATTGCGATGCGATGATGCGTGTTCACGGCAGTAACGTTGTCGAATGAATGCTGAAAATTTTTGTATTTCTTGTATTTATTAGTTCGTATGAGAAGGGGAAAAGAGAGAGAGCTGAGAGCGCAGTTTAAGCGCTCTTTGTGCTGTGCGGCCTTCAAGAACCTTCAAATAGTAGTTAAATTCGGTAATAAGCTCAGTTGAGTTGGTTGACAACGTGAAAGCGTACACACGTGCTACGAAATCGCTCTGATTAACCAGTCAAAAAAAAAACATATAAACCCCATCAAAACCTTTGACAAATAATAAAAAAAAAAAAAAAAAAATTATAATAATAATAATAATAACAGCTAACTTTTGAATTAAAGTGTTAATTAATAGTTTAATTGCGTAAAGTGAGAAAATTTGTGCGTGAAATTGTGTGCAGTGCAGTGTGTGAGATTTCTCCTCCCATTTCCCCAACGTCACGCGCAAATTTTCAATATTCTTGAAAATTATCAAATTCGGCCACCAAGGTTCACACGAAGTGAACGAGGTGAATTTGGTACATTTTGATCGTATATTTTTTTTTTTTTTCCCCTCAAAGTCACCGTACTCGGCCACCAACGTTTACGTGTAGTGAACGCGGCGAGCACGTAAAAACACTTGCTTGGCAGGTTTTGTTGGCTATATAAAGCCGACCAAAATAAATTTTGGTCACTCGGTTTCGTCTCGTCCATCAGCCAACCAATTTACATCCAACCGTCGTGTTGATGGCCTGAGCTATGCGGACTGTGTAGCCCCGCCAACCACTCAACCAAACCCGATCAACTCTTCTGATGACTTGGCCTGTCTGAAGGAGGTCTTCTTCACTGTTCCAATGGAACTGTTTGGCTGCGACCTCTTGACCCTGTGTGCTCGCTCGAAGGCCCTGCTGCGCAACATCAACTCGCTTTCAAAGGAAGAAAAAAGAACAGCCTTCCTCAATTTTGCTGCCTCCTTCTGATGGCAGTTAATAATAATAATATTAATGTTATCTCACACTTTGTTAGGCACTACCCAACGCATAACTCCCCTTCAACTCCTCCAAATCCGTTCTCATCCGAACCCCATCATTACTAACCTGGTCACCACCCACTCCGATATTCCCTTATCGGACTCCATTTCTCCTCTCAACTTCCTCCTCAATCCGGACATCATGTCCGTCACCAGAGAGGTGTTACTGGCCAACGCTCGCATTGCGGGCTAGGCCACACCCTCCATCAATCCACCCCACCTTGCCTCCCCTTCCCTCTCTCTTGACCCCGCAATGGGCAGCAAGCCGTCAATAAATTGATTCAATAAAATTTTCACTCAGACTTAATGTAAAATAAAATGTATCTGTTAAAACTGTTCACCGCCTAAATTGGCACAGAACATTATAATGTATCTAGTATTCTAAGAGAAAATATAGGGTCTTGACCTACTTAAACAAAAAAAAAAAAAAAAAATAAATTTTGGTCACTTTGCGCTCCGGCGCAACACGAGTCGGACTAAACCCTTGGGTGGTGTCCAATACTCATTTTTGGGCCGCCAGAAAAATATTTCTATTTTTGAAATAATTTTTGGCACAAGCCTTATTACTGGGAAACACAAATTTTTTTTATATACTTTTCTCTTTTCTTTAATTTTCTAGCATTTACTTTCTGTTTTTTTTTATATATAGTTTTGGATAAAAAAAAAAAATTTTTTTTTCTTTTTGTGTTTTATTATTATTATTTGCCTTTTATTATTTTTTTTTCTCACACCCTTCCCGCCTCTCCTTCTCAATTCGACTGTGTCAGTAGGCGGCAATGCCGCCGGGCGACAATCGCCGAGGGCGCCAGCCGTTGCGCCCAAAAACGTCCAGCCCACGACAACAAGCAACACAGCAGTCGCTGCAGCAACAGCAGCCACTGCAACAACGTCAACCGACGCAACGTGCCCAGTCGGTCCACTCAGCCCTGAGGCCCATGACCATTGCCCCGCAACCACTGCTCACGCATGAGCAGCAATACATGATTCTGCAACAGCAGCAGCTACAAAGGCCGTATGAGCAGCAACCACTACCGATATCGCAGCAACAACGCGATCGCGACGCTGCAAAGCAGCGCCAGGCCCAGCAACGCCAAGCTCAACAGCAGGCCCAACGAGACCACCAGCTTGAGCAGTCATCCCCACCATCTGGCTCGGGTGAAGCCACGGCAGAGGAGATGGAGGGAGTAGAGGAAGCGAGCTCCAAAAGACGGCTCTCCGTAGAGTCGCCAACGGACGCCAACAAAGTGGCTCCCCATCCCACTAATAAGCCCACAGACCAGCCATTCACGCCAGTCCACAACGGGGCACGTCCTCGTCCGGCAACACCACCACCACCAGTATCGACCGCTAATGCATATTCCGGTCTAAACTGGGGAGATTTCCCTCCACTCAATTTGGATAGGGCCCCGTTGCCGCCACGAAGGCCCACTCACCAACCAACAACAGCCCAGGTGGAGCAGCACGCTGCCCACCAACGTCGTGACAGCGCCCGAGCAACGGCCCAACCACCACCAGCAGCCAAACGCCCAGCTAGGCCTCCAGCCATCATGGTCCCTGAGCTCAACCACCAGCTTATCGCCAGGGCCATGAAAGAGAAAGGTGGCATGGATGACTTCGAGGTCACACGCATTAGCAATAAATTCAGCAAAATTCAGGTTAGTAACATTACTGATCATGATACCACAAAAGTGTTACTATCTCATTGCAACAAGGGGTACTTTACATATACCCCACGCGAAAACCGTTGTCGTTCCAAACTGCTGGTGGGGCTTGACGACTCTTATGAACCAGAGTTCATAAGGGAAGAGCTTTTAGCGAAAGACCCTACCTTGTCAATCAAGTCGGTCAGCCTATTTACGAGAGGCAACACTCGCACTCACAAATGGCTGGTGACACTCACGGCAGGTGAGTCAACGGCCAGCTTGACCAAAATCACGAGGGCCGTATACGCGCGCATTACCTGGGAGGATGTGCGACCTGATGAGGCTGTGTTGTGCCGTCGGTGCTGCCAATTCGGCCACACAAGCACCAATTGCACGTTGCCGCGCAAGTGCATTAAATGCGACCAATCGCACGAGCACGGCGCGTGCACAAACAATGACGCAAGCCAGAAGGCTTATTGCGTCAACTGCAAGGTTTGGGGTCACCCAACCACTTGGCGACAATGCCCGGCGCGACTGGCTTACATCAGTCGCAGGGTAACCCCAATCCCAAGCAGAGCACAGCCAGCCACACAACAGCCACGGTCCACAAGACCACCTTCGGCTCCGGTCACTTCGGCCATCTCGTATGCATCCTTCCTGGCACCGCAAGCCCATTCAAAAGCTGCGCCCGTCGTCCGTCCACAGCAAACGCCCTACCCTACTAGCCATACTGAGACCCTTAGGGATATATGCAACGATCTCTTCGACGGGAAATTAGACTCGGTTATAGCCAAAATAGACCATTTGTTAGAACTCCGAAAAGCTAACGCATCACGAGAAGTCCAGTTGGCTTTCGTGATGGAAAACTTTATTGAGTTGCTACCACATCTGCGTTAGATAAGGACTATAACGGCGCCGAGATAAGTAGGCACTTCGAGTGCCACTTACTTAACGTAAATTCACTTTGTTCCCGGAAGAAGCAAGTTGAACTTGCCAACTTGCTTCAATCTAATAGCCCAGATATCATTCTTGTAAACGAAACTAGATTGCGCAAGAATCAGCGTTCTATCTCGTTCCCGGGGTACAACTTTGTCTTCCAAAGTAGACTGAACTACGCCGGTGGAGGGACCGGTATTCTTCTGAAGGCAAGCTATTCATACACTAGAATAGCACCCCCGGAGCTTCCTTCCCTAGATATTACAGTAATAAAAACCTCATATCAAAGTAGAAGCATATACTTTATATCTGTATACCACTCATTTCAAAAAAACAAATCAAGCTTGCAGTCCGCTGATTTGAATTCTCTGTCAGGTTTTATATGCACGTTGAATGCACCTTTTATAATGGGAGGTGACTTCAACGCGCATCATCCATTGTGGAACTGTACTAAGGCTGATCCCAATGGAAATGTGCTCTACGACTGGTACGTGGACACACAAATCGCAGGGAATTTCTCAATTTTCCCCACTCTGTTCCCATCACGTCCAATATCAAGTGCATATTTGGACCTCTTCTTTGTCCATAACGACATCCGTATCAGAACCATTCCTGGTACTGGCATGCTTAACACTGCTATGTCATATTCAGACCACCAAGTAGTTATCTTGGAAATAGCAGGCTTGCAAGACGCGGCAGGCAACAGCGATGGTTTCATTTTGGACTTCACAGAACCTAGAACATTCCGCAACTTTTCCAAGGTACGCTGGAAACAATTCTCTCGCCAATTAGAAGAGATATCCCAAAACCTGAATATCCCTTCCCAAAGGAACCTCACGGCCACAGAGATTGACCTGTATGTAGAGGAGGTAACAATGTCGATCACTGAAGTAACGGACAAGGTGATCCCACTACATACAGTGAAAAACCTGAAATTCGCCAATCTGCCTTCTTTAGTTTTAGATCTACTGAAACTAAAGAAGACGTTGCGGTGGAGGCTATACAGGCATCGCAGGCGCGATGGCCCTGTGAGGACAGATTCCTCATCAATGCTTAAAGCATTGATAAGGAATCTGGACATCCTCCTTGCCCAAAACATCACCAACCACTACAATTCCCAATTCCAATCCCGCCTGTCTGAAATTCAGAAGGACACCCACTTATTCGCCAACATCAATAGGTTGAAGTGCAAGCCTGCCTTTGGTGTATCCCATCTACTGATTGACGAAATAATTGTCCATGAGGTCCCCATTGTTAACGAGGAATTGGGAAGGTCATTTCTCGCGTATTCTAGCGGAAATGACACAATGGGTGTTCCTGAAAATAATAACGTAGTTTCAACTTTTATTGATAAATTTAACGTAGATTTCGGTAATTTTAAATTAACTAACTTTAACAGTAATAATCCGTCTGACAATGTGACGTTGAAAAAATTTGAATTTACATCCCTTCAGGAAATACTATCTTTTATTAAAACATTGAAAAATAAAAAATCCTACGGCCATGATAAAATTCCTAACATAATTATTAAAAACTTGCCTCAAACAACTATTCGCTTGCTTTGTATAATCTTCAATAACTGCATAAACATCGGCCACTTCCCAACACCTTGGAAAATTGCGAAGGTCTTCCCTATAAAGAAGGCATTGAAGTCAGGCCTTCAGCCGTCGAGTTACCGACCAATAGCCCTGTTGTGTTGCCTCAGCAAAATCCTTGAAAAGATTATGCTGAAGCATATAAAGCTAATCATCGAGGACAACAGCCTCCTCCCAGAAATTCAGTTCGGTTTTCGTGAAGCTCATTCGACAGGTGACGCCGTGTCCCTGTTGTACAACAATGCGGTACATAACATCAGAATGAAGCGCGTTACTGTTGCCTGCCTATTGGACATTGAAAAAGCTTTCGACACCATATGGGTCGAAGGCCTTATCTGGAAGCTGAGCGAGAAACATAATTTCCCTCCCTACATCACATTGTTCATTAAGTCCTTTCTTGAGGACAGGAAATTTTATGTTAACAATATGAACGCTGATTCTTCTATCTTCATTCCTACTGCTGGAATCCCACAAGGATCTTGTCTGTCTCCGTGGCTGTTCAATATATTCACGGCGGACATTCCACTTATGCATAGGCACCCACATGGTCCGGTTCGGTATGGCCCTCTGCCAGAAAAAAATCGTCCAGTATGCGATGCTATAGTCTATGCTGACGACGTCATATTTTATGCCGCGTCAGCAGACCTCAGACTAGCCAACCGGGCCGTACAATCCCAGTTATTGGAATTGTACGAGTACTATAATAAGTGGAAGCTGCGGATAAATGCAGACAAGTCTGAAATCATCCATTTCCGCGCAAATAAATTCAAATACAAGCTCAACACGAGACGGGCGTCTAATTCACCAGTTTCGCTTAACGGCGTAACTATTAAAATTAGCACTTCCGTAAAATATCTGGGTTATAGATTCGCTTTCGACCTAAATAATTTTAAACACGTTGCAGATGTCCTTAAGAGAGCCAAAGGGGCTACTTCAGCTTTATTTCCTTTCTTAAAGCACTCTAGTGCCTTGAGGAAGGAAATAAAACTACTGTTGTACAAACAATTATTGCGTCCAACGTTTACCTATTGTTGCTTCATGTGGCACGGCACGTTATCAAAACATATGCTCGACAAACTGCTGGTTTTCGAAAGAAAAATACTCCGTATGTGTGCTAATGTGACATATCGGAGACAAGACCGATATGTCCGTTTTCCCAACACGGTAAATAATAATGAGTTATATGAGCTCACCTGCCCACCTTTGACCGATTTCGTGGCGAAAATGGCTGAAAAGCAGGACCTTAGGGTCGTCAGCCACATCAGCAGCCTGGTTACCGACAATGCGACAACCGACCCTGAATACAGGGCCCTCATGGCTGGGTCGTCACGAAGACCCTTTCCGCGGAACTTACCGTATCATCACGATCAGTTTTGTTACTAACTTGTTTTCAGATAAGTGCTCCGGACCCTTAGTCATCTATGCGACCTCGCCCACAACCCCCAGCGCTCCTGTCGGAAAACTCCGCCTAGGCGTGTGAGCTGCCGACAGACGTGCGGTGGTGGCGTTAGAGGTTGTGGGCCTCGCATAATTAATTTTAAGTTTAGCTTTAAGTCTAGTTTGTAGTGGCCCACTTGTGGGTCTTAGGTTTAATTTATTCTTAAGGCCCTTCAGGCATAGTATGTAAAGTAGTGAGTAGGCCCTTTTGGCATAGTTATAAGTTTTATTTATTTAACTTTAGAATAATCTCCTAACGAAGGCAAACTCGTAGGTTTTTTAGGCCTTTTAAGGCCTTTTCCTAATTTTAAGCGTACCACCCAATTAGCTTCCAATTCTAATTATCAGCCCTTAAATTTAGATAAGGATAACTGTCCGTTAAATTGCAGTAGTTGCCCTAAGCTTTACCATTTAAGTTTATGTATTAGTTTTATAAGGATCAATAAATGGAATTTTGAATTTGAATTTGAATTTGAAATAAGCTCAGTTGACAACGTGACGTGTGAACGAGTAGATCGTCAGTTTTTTTTTTGCAATCCAATACATACTACAAGATGACAGGCCGTGGTAAAGGTGGAAAAGGTTTAGGCAAAGGTGGTGCTAAGCGTCATCGTAAAGTGTTGCGTGATAACATCCAAGGTATCACAAAACCAGCAATTCGTCGATTGGCTCGTCGTGGTGGTGTAAAACGTATCTCTGGTCTCATCTATGAGGAGACCCGTGGTGTGTTGAAAGTGTTTCTTGAGAACGTTATCCGTGACGCTGTCACATACACCGAACACGCCAAGCGTAAAACTGTTACCGCCATGGATGTTGTTTATGCATTGAAACGTCAAGGACGTACTCTGTACGGTTTCGGAGGTTAATTCATGCTATAAACCATAACCGATCAACAGCAACAAAACAAACATAAAAAACGGTCCTTTTCAGGACCACAAAATACATTAGATACTATAAATGTAAAGAGTACCAAACCAACAACATTTATTTTTTTTTTTTTTTTTTTTAATACTCTTGCACTCTCTTGTTAAATGTTAATGTTGATAATTAATCTAATTGGTATTTGTTTGAGATAAAGAGATTAACAAAATGGATAGTAAAACACGATACCAATATAATAAAAAGTGGTTATTACTCTTTGCCTGGGATATTGAATATATTTGGTTCGTCCTGAAAAGGACGGTTTTTTGTGTTTGTCGATGAAAATCGCAATCGTGTTAGAGATTAACAAAATGGATAGTAAAAACGATACCAATATAATAAAAAGTGGTTATTACTCTTTGCCTGGGATATTGAATATATTTGGTTCGTCCTGAAAAGGACGGTTTTTTGTGTTTGTCGATGAAAATCGCAATCGTGTTAGGATGGACAACAATCAACCACCAATCAATAACTATTAGCAGGAAACTTATGCCTTGCCTTCGGTCTTCTTTGGCAACAAGACGGCTTGAATGTTTGGTAAAACACCACCTTGGGCAATTGTCACACCAGACAACAGTTTGTTCAACTCCTCGTCGTTACGGATTGCCAATTGCAAATGACGTGGGATGATGCGAGTTTTCTTGTTGTCACGGGCGGCATTACCAGCCAATTCCAAGACTTCAGCTGCCAAATATTCCATTACGGCGGCCAAGTACACTGGAGCACCAGCACCAACGCGCTCCGCATAGTTGCCCTTGCGCAAAAGTCGATGAATACGACCCACTGGGAATTGGAGTCCGGCACGGTTCGAACGACTCTTTGCCTTTGTCTTCACTTTACCACCTTTACCACGGCCTGACATATTTAATTAATATTTTTTATTTTAGAGACTTCTGATTGCTGCACTGCACTCAACGAATGCTGTTTGATTTTTGAAAAAATCAACGAAAGGTAAAGGTGCATCTGGATCATTCAAATTGGCAAAGAGCAAGAAACCAGCCGCAACAAAGAAATCCGACTCTGATGAGGGTGGTGCTAGTGTTGGTGGTGGTAGTGCTGCAGCGAAAAAGGGTGCTGCTGCCAAATTGAAGAAGAAGAAGGCCGCCGCAGTAGCTGCAAAGAGTGCTGGTGGTGTGAAGAAAGTTGCTGCCGCAAAGTCGTCGACCAAATCATCGGCGGCAAAGTCAACTGCTGTTGCTGCAAAAAAACCAGCAGCCGCAAAGAAATCAGCAGCTACTGCCGTTGCGGGTGGTGGTGATAAAAAGAAAGTTGCAGCTGCATCAGCGGCTGTTACAAAAAAAGCTGCCGCTAAAGAGGCTGCCGTATCAAAGGTAAAGGCAGCGCCCAAGCAAAAACCAACAAAGGCCACCAAATCGGCGACTAGTGCGACAAAGCCAAAAGCACCAAAACCGAAGAAGGCCGTTGCTGCAAAGAAATCATCAGCATCAGCTGCAAGTGGTGGTTCACCTAAGAAAGCTGCTTTAAAGAAGAAGTAATTGTTGCAAATGATGATGATACAACAAAACAAAACAAAACAAAACAAGAGCCCTTATCAGGGCTAAACAAATGAATTAATTTGATAGAGTATGAAGGTTGTTTTTGTTCGATTTGGGGGTGTTGTGGGGATGTTTTAGATGGGGAGAAGTGTTGTGTGTAATGGCATGGGGCAGACGCATGTTTTGAGGCCGGTTAGAAGGATGTAGGACGCATATTACGGAAATTGCATTTATATGGGATGTGTGTGTTGTATGGGCGCATGTTGTGTTGTGCAAGTTCGAATACACACGAAGGCAATTTTTTTTTTTTATATAAAAAATTATAATTACATATTAAATATAGCGATATAGTATATGAAAAAAGGTATGACTATTTACTATGTAGTGTCCTTAAAAATAGCAAAACTAAATGAGTGCAGTATGAATTAATTAGTTAAATGTGGTGGTGGTAAATTATACTCTTTGTAATTATGTGTGTTTTGTTGTTGTTGTGCAATATTGCAACACTTAAGCACGTTCACCTCGGATGCGTCGAGCCAATTGGATGTCCTTGGGCATAATGGTGACACGCTTGGCATGGATAGCGCACAGATTGGTATCTTCGAAAAGACCGACCAAGTATGCTTCGCTAGCTTCTTGCAATGCCATCACAGCGGAGCTCTGGAAACGCAAGTCAGTTTTGAAATCTTGAGCAATTTCACGAACCAAACGCTGGAAAGGCAGCTTGCGGATCAAAAGTTCGGTACTCTTTTGGTAACGGCGGATCTCACGAAGGGCGACGGTTCCTGGGCGATAACGATGTGGCTTCTTAACACCTCCGGTGGCTGGCGCACTCTTGCGAGCAGCTTTAGTTGCCAATTGTTTGCGGGGGGCTTTACCTCCTGTAGATTTACGTGCGGTCTGCTTGGTACGAGCCATTATTGCGATGCGATGATGCGTGTTCACGGCAGTAACGTTGTCGAATGAATGCTGAAAATTTTTGTATTTCTTGTATTTATTAGTTCGTATGAGAAGGGGAAAAGAGAGAGAGCTGAGAGCGCAGTTTAAGCGCTCTTTGTGCTGTGCGGCCTTCAAGAACCTTCAAATAGTAGTTAAATTCGGTAATAAGCTCAGTTGACAACGTGACGTGTGAACGAGTAGATCGTCAGTTTTTTTTTTGCAATCCAATACATACTACAAGATGACAGGCCGTGGTAAAGGTGGAAAAGGTTTAGGCAAAGGTGGTGCTAAGCGTCATCGTAAAGTGTTGCGTGATAACATCCAAGGTATCACAAAACCAGCAATTCGTCGATTGGCTCGTCGTGGTGGTGTAAAACGTATCTCTGGTCTCATCTATGAGGAGACCCGTGGTGTGTTGAAAGTGTTTCTTGAGAACGTTATCCGTGACGCTGTCACATACACCGAACACGCCAAGCGTAAAACTGTTACCGCCATGGATGTTGTTTATGCATTGAAACGTCAAGGACGTACTCTGTACGGTTTCGGAGGTTAATTCATGCTATAAACCATAACCGATCAACAGCAACAAAACAAACATAAAAAACGGTCCTTTTCAGGACCACAAAATACATTAGAAAACACGATACCAATATAATAAAAAGTGGTTATTACTCTTTGCCTGGGATATTGAATATATTTGGTTCGTCCTGAAAAGGACGGTTTTTTGTGTTTGTCGATGAAAATCGCAATCGTGTTAGAGATTAACAAAATGGATAGTAAAAACGATACCAATATAATAAAAAGTGGTTATTACTCTTTGCCTGGGATATTGAATATATTTGGTTCGTCCTGAAAAGGACGGTTTTTTGTGTTTGTCGATGAAAATCGCAATCGTGTTAGGATGGACAACAATCAACCACCAATCAATAACTATTAGCAGGAAACTTATGCCTTGCCTTCGGTCTTCTTTGGCAACAAGACGGCTTGAATGTTTGGTAAAACACCACCTTGGGCAATTGTCACACCAGACAACAGTTTGTTCAACTCCTCGTCGTTACGGATTGCCAATTGCAAATGACGTGGGATGATGCGAGTTTTCTTGTTGTCACGGGCGGCATTACCAGCCAATTCCAAGACTTCAGCTGCCAAATATTCCATTACGGCGGCCAAGTACACTGGAGCACCAGCACCAACGCGCTCCGCATAGTTGCCCTTGCGCAAAAGTCGATGAATACGACCCACTGGGAATTGGAGTCCGGCACGGTTCGAACGACTCTTTGCCTTTGTCTTCACTTTACCACCTTTACCACGGCCTGACATATTTAATTAATATTTTTTATTTTAGAGACTTCTGATTGCTGCACTGCACTCAACGAATGCTGTTTGATTTTTGAAATAAAATTCTCGCAGCACCTCTATTTGTAACCTCGGTAGTGTACATTTGATCGACGAAATGTAACTTCTTTTTAACTACATAGTATAAGTGTGAGTGTGAGACTCTCTGTTTTTGATTGATATTGGGTAACGGTGTGTATATTGGATTTGATGTTACTAAGTTAGTTGTGTGTGTGTATTTACTCATTTAATGTAGTGTATATCTAATATCACAACCGATGACTTAAATTTGTGTGTGAGAATTCAGAGAGAAAGAGTGCATGAGTGTGTGTGTGTGTGTGTGTCTCCCTTGTTGCATCAACGAATTATGTATGTTTTAAGTGTACACTCGACCGACAGTACTGAAAAAGAACAAAAACAGAAGTGAAATTATAGCCCACCTTCGGCTCCAGTCACTTCTGCAATCTCGTATGCATCCTTCCTGGCACCGCAAGCCCATTCAAAAGCTGCGCCCGTCGTCCGTCCACAGCAAACGCCCTACCCTACTAGCCATACTGAGACCCTTAGGGATATATGCAACGATCTCTTCGACGGGAAATTAGACTCGGTTATAGCCAAAATAGACCATTTGTTAGAACTCCGAAAAGCTAACGCATCACGAGAAGTCCAGTTGGCTTTCGTGATGGAAAACTTTATTGAGTTGCTACCACATCTGCGTTAGATAAGGACTATAACGGCGCCGAGATAAGTAGGCACTTCGAGTGCCACTTACTTAACGTAAACTCACTTTGCTCCCGGAAGAAGCAAGTTGAACTTGCCAACTTGCTTCAATCTAATAGCCCAGATATCATTCTTGTAAACGAAACTAGATTGCGCAAGAATCAGCGTTCTATCTCGTTCCCGGGGTACAACTTTGTCTTCCAAAGTAGACTGAACTACGCCGGTGGAGGGACCGGTATTCTTCTGAAGGCAAGCTATTCATACACTAGAATAGCACCCCCGGAGCTTCCTTCCCTAGATATTACAGTAATAAAAACCTCATATCAAAGTAGAAGCATATACTTTATATCTGTATACCACTCATTTCAAAAAAACAAATCAAGCTTGCAGTCCGCTGATTTGAATTCTCTGTCAGGTTTTATATGCACGTTGAATGCACCTTTTATAATGGGAGGTGACTTCAACGCGCATCATCCATTGTGGAACTGTACTAAGGCTGATCCCAATGGAAATGTGCTCCACGACTGGTACGTGGACACACAAATCGCAGGGAATTTCTCAATTTTCCCCACTCTGTTCCCATCACGTCCAATATCAAGTGCATATTTGGACCTCTTCTTTGTCCATAACGACATCCGTATCAGAACCATTCCTGGTACTGGCATGCTTAACACTGCTATGTCATATTCAGACCACCAAGTAGTTATCTTGGAAATAGCAGGCTTGCAAGACGCGGCAGGCAACAGTGATGGTTTCATTTTGGACTTCACAGAACCTAGAACATTCCGCAACTTTTCCAAGGTACGCTGGAAACAATTCTCTCGCCAATTAGAAGAGATATCCCAAAACCTGAATATCCCTTCCCAAAGGAACCTCACGGCCACAGAGATTGACCTGTATGTAGAGGAGGTAACAATGTCGATCACTGAAGTAACGGACAAGGTGATCCCACTTCATACAGTGAAAAACCTGAAATTCGCCAATCTGCCTTCTTTAGTTTTAGATCTACTGAAACTAAAGAAGACGTTGCGGCGGAGGCTATACAGGCATCGCAGGCGCGATGGCCCAGTGAGGACAGATTCCTCATCAATGCTTAAAGCATTGATAAGGAATCTGGACATCCTCCTTGCCCAAAACATCACCAACCACTACAATTCCCAATTCCAATCCCGCCTGTCTGAAATTCAGAAGGACACCCACTTATTCGCCAACATCAATAGGTTGAAGTGCAAGCCTGCCTTTGGTGTATCCCATCTACTGATTGACGAAATAATTGTCCATGAGGTCCCCATTGTTAACGAGGAATTGGGAAGGTCATTTCTCGCGTATTCTAGCGGAAACGACACAATGGGTGTTCCTGAAAATAATAACGTAGTTTCAACTTTTATTGATAAATTTAACGTAGATTTCGGTAATTTTAAATTAACTAACTTTAAAAGTAATAATCCGTCTGACAATGTGACGTTGAAAAAAATTGAATTTACATCCCTTCAGGAAATACTATCTTTTATTAAAACATTGAAAAATAAAAAATCCTACGGCCATGATAAAATTCCTAACATAATTATTAAAAACTTGCCTCAAACAACTATTCGCTTGCTTTGTATAATCTTCAATAACTGCATAAACATCGGCCACTTCCCAACACCTTGGAAAATTGCGAAGGTCTTCCCTATAAAGAAGGCATTCAAGTCAGGCCTTCAGCCGTCGAGTTACCGACCAATAGCCCTGTTGTGTTGCCTCAGCAAAATCCTTGAAAAGATTATGCTGAAGCATATAAAGCTAATCATCGAGGACAACAGCCTCCTCCCAGAAATTCAGTTCGGTTTTCGTGAAGCTCATTCGACAGGTGACGCCGTGTCCCTGTTGTACAATAATGCGGTACATAACATCAGAATGAAGCGCGTTACTGTTGCCTGCCTATTGGACATTGAAAAAGCTTTCGACACCATATGGGTCGAAGGCCTTATCTGGAAGCTGAGCGAGAAACATAATTTCCCTCCCTACATCACATTGTTCATTAAGTCCTTTCTTGAGGACAGGAAATTTTATGTTAACAATATGAACGCTGATTCTTCTATCTTCATTCCTACTAGGGTTGGTCGGCAATCACAGTCACAGATACTTGTCACAGATATTTCATAGTCGCAGTTACAGTCAACTGTGACTTGCTCGAAAAACCTGTGACTGCGATTTTGAACTTTTCATGTAGGGGATTTGCGATATTCGAGTCACAGTCACAACTCACAGACTCAGTCGCAGCTATTTACACACTTTCATGTATACAGAGGCGAAATGTACAACAGAACAGCAACAACCGTGCACCCTGCACACATGTGTCAGCCGTAGAAAATAAAAATACATATGTAATATACGAATCTGTAGTAGAAAATTGACCAATGACATGCTCGCACACAACGCGAAGAGTAGTAGTGTGTATCTTAATACTTCGTACATCATAATATTAGTTGAGCAAATAAAAATTGTTCAAAATAAAAATTTAATTCAGTTTCTTTTTTGTCACAACTTCCAAGTAACGTAAAATTAATTCCAAGTAACGTAACCGTTGATAAGTATATAAAACAATATATAAAAATTATGATATCTAATATATAAATTTCTAAACGACCATGTATGTATGTATGTATGTATGTATGTCATGTAA
This sequence comes from Sylvicola cinctus, assembly GCA_963854165.1. Taxonomy (NCBI): domain Eukaryota; kingdom Metazoa; phylum Arthropoda; class Insecta; order Diptera; family Anisopodidae; genus Sylvicola; species Sylvicola cinctus. The sequence continues at coordinate 24,175,566 of OY974083.1, read as the reverse complement.
TCACGCCAAAACTGAAAATGGGATCGCCACGAAATTTTACACACGTATTTGCCAACTTTCTAAAAGTAAAATAGGCATATTTTCAACGCGAATATAAACCGCGAAAACCGCGAAAAAAATCGCGGTTCGCGAAAAAATTGTCTTTTACCAAAAATGATTGCTGTAATCGGTTTGCCAGTAGTCAGTTAATAAAAAAACATGACGCGAAAAAATCCACGAAATTTTCCGCGATTTTCCGCGGGGCTATCTATTTTATATATTCCCAAACGACCGTGAGGGTATTACTCCAAAACCGACAATGAGATCGCCACAACATTTTGCACATGTGTTTGCCAACATTGTAGAAGTAATATAGGGGTATTTGTACCGCGGAAATAAACCGCGAAAACCGCGAGAAAAATCGCGGTTCGCGAAAAAATTGGCTTTTACCAAAAATGATTGCGGGAATCGATTTGTGAGCATTTAATTAATAAAAGCCATGTCGCGAAAAAATCCTCGAAATTTTCCGCGATTTTCCGCGAGACTATCAATTTTAAATATTCCTAAACGACCGTGTGGGTATACCTTTCAATTACGCGGAAACCGACAATGGAATCGCCACAACTATTTGCACACGTGTTTGTCAACATTGTACAAGTAATATAGGCGAAAACCGCGAAAAAATTGTCGTTTCGCGAAAAAATTTACTTCTACCAAAAATGATTGCTGTAATCGGTTTGTCAGTAGTCAGTTAATAAAAAACATGTCGCGAAAAAATCCACGAAATTTTCCGCGATTTTCCGTGGAACTATCTATTTTTATATATTCCTAAACGACCGTGTGGGTATACCTTTCAATTACGCCATAACTGAAAATGGGATCGTCACGAAATTTTGCACACGTGTTTGCCAACATCCAAGAAGTAACATAGGCATTTTTACAACGCAAAAATAAACCGCGAAAACCGCGAAAAAAACGCCGGTTCGCGAAAAAAATTACTTTTACCAAAAATTATTGCGGGAATCGATTTGTGAGCATTCAATTAATAAAAGCCATGTCGCGAAAAAATCTGCGATTTTCTGCGGAACTATCTATTATACAATATAAGTACATTCCTAAACGACCGTGTGGATAGACATTTCAATCACGCTAAAACGGACATCATAATCGCTAAGAAATTTGACACATATATTTGCCAACATTGTAGAAGTAATAGAGGCGTATTTTCAAAGCGAAAATAAACCGCGAAAACTGCGAAAAAAATCGCGGTTCGCGCAAAAGATGACTTTTACCAAAAATTATTGCACTAATCGATTTGTCAGTGTTCAATTAACAGAAGACATGTCGCAATAAAATTTTCCGCGAAACAACATATATATATGTTGGTGTACCAGGCAAAAATCGCAAATGGGATCGCCACCAAATCGCGGAAAAAGCGCCGTTCGCGAAATAGTTTACTTTTCCTAAAAATTAATGGGGGGAATCGGTTAGTCAGTATTCATTTAGTTAAATTCACATCACGAAAAAATTAGCAAATATCTAAAATATAAAAATATAAACGGCCGTTTGGGTATAGGAATCAACCAGGCTAAAACGAACATTCAATACGAAATTTACAATTATATCACTATACTCTAGATGTAACATAGGCATATTTAAGTAATGAAAATAAACCGCGAAAACAATAGTGGTTCGCCAAAAAATTGCTTAATTATTAAAGTGATAAACTCCGCGATTTTCTGCGGTTATGTTTTATAATCCAATATAAAAATTCAAACAACGGTAAAACTATAAACGAAATCGGCGATTTTACACACGTATTTGTCAGCATTCGGAAAGCAACAAAGGCTTTTTTTACAGCAAAATGAAACACGAAAACCATGAAAACCCACCTTGCAAAAAACCTTGCTGAAACTGTAAATGGGATCGCTCCGAAAATTTTCACACGTATTTTTCAACATTCCAGAAGTATAGAAACGCGAAAATAAATAGAGTAAAAAAAATACCTCACGAGGAAAGCTGTCAATAACTCCGCGATTTTCCGCGGTAATGAAGTACGTCTAATACATTAAAATTAATATGATCCTTTTGAAAACACCTCGCCAAAAAATTCGACCATAATTCTGTGGTTTTCCACAATTTCGGTTTTATAGTAAAGATATTTTTTATAATCACATCCAATGCGGAAACTTCATAAACGAGGGAAAAAAAGAAAAAAAATTGCTAAATTTTTGTTGTGTTTCCTTTTATGAAAGATATTTCAGAAAAAAGCCACCAGCAGTTCGAAACCATTATGAACAAGCAGCAGCACCATGAAAACAAAATTCTGCATAATAATTGTCAGTGTTTTCAATTTTAACTTTGATTACAATAAAAAAAACTTAAAAATAGACATTCTTTTATCAAATATTTATGATATTAAAGTATTTAAGTGATTACTAAAAACACTTTTTAAAAAAAACATGTTGTGTCCGAGCAGCGCACGGGTTCCTCCGCTAGTATATATATATATGAATGTTTAAAAATGCTAAATTCCACGAAGATTTTTTCAACATTTTTTCTAAATTTTTTTTTACTCCATCATAGATTTTATCTGAGAAAATCCATAAAACTTAGTTTTCAATTTCTTAGATAGCGATAGTCATTTAATTCTATTATGTAGTTTAAAGTATTGTCAATATTATTTTCATACTCCCATTTTTATAGATTTTCTTAAATTTTATTATGATGGAGTGAAAACAATTTAGAAAAAAATCTGAAAAACAATCTACGTGGAGGCAGCATTTTTAAGCATTGGCACTAGAATTTAGATATATGTATTCATATTTCGTACTACATGTATAAAATATAAATCCTAAACTCTATGTGGAAATCTATGAATAGCATAGAGTATAGATATACTAGACTAAATACTAGGATGTGAGACTTCTCGCTAGGTTGTGGATCGATTACTACAAATCTGTCACCATGTTGTGACTTGTCACACCTTATTGTCACAGATATTTTGCTGTCACAGTCACACTGTATCACTGTGACTCAAGAGTTGATATTTTTCCCATCACTAATTCCTACTGCTGGAATCCCACAAGGATCTTGTCTGTCTCCGTGGCTGTTCAATATATTCACGGCGGACATTCCACTTATGCATAGGCACCCACATGGTCCGGTTCGGTATGGCCCTCTGCCAGAAAAAAATCGTCCAGTATGCGATGCTATAGTCTATGCTGACGACGTCATATTTTATGCCGCGTCAGCAGACCTCAGACTAGCCAACCGGGCCGTACAATCCCAGTTATTGGAATTGTACGAGTACTATAATAAGTGGAAGCTGCGGATAAATGCAGACAAGTCTGAAATTATCCACTTCCGCGCAAATAAATTCAAATACAAACTCAACACGAGACGGGCGTCTAATTCACCAGTTTCGCTTAACGGCGTAACTATTAAAATTAGCACTTCCGTAAAATATCTGGGTTATAGATTCGCTTTCGACCTAAATAATTTCAAACACGTTGCAGATGTCCTTAAGAGAGCCAAAGGGGCTACTTCAGCTTTATTTCCTTTCTTAAAGCACTCTAGTGCCTTGAGGAAGGAAATAAAACTACTGTTGTACAAACAATTATTGCGTCCAACGTTCACCTATTGTTGCTTCATGTGGCACGGCACGTTATCAAAACATATGCTCGACAAACTGCTGGTTTTCGAAAGGAAAATACTCCGTATGTGTGCTAATGTGACATATCGGAGACAAGATCGATATGTCCGTTTTCCCAACACGGTAAATAATAATGAGTTATATGAGCTCACCTGCCCACCTTTGACCGATTTCGTGGCGAAAATGGCTGAAAAGCAGGACCTTAGGGTCGTCAGCCACATCAGCAGCCTGGTTACCGAGAATGCGACTACCGACCCTGAATACAGGGCCCTCATGGCTGGGTCGTCTCGAAGACCCTTTCCGCGGAACTTACCGTAGTATCATGATCAGTTTTGTTACTAACCTGTTTTCAGATAAGTGCTCCGGACCCTTAGTCATCTATGCGACCTCGCCCACAACCCCCAGCGCCCTGTCGGAAAACTCCGCCTAGGCGTGTGAGCTGCCGACAGACGTGCGGTGGTGGCGTTAGAGGTTGTGGGCCTCGCATAATTAATTTTAAGTTTAGCTTTAAGTTTAGTTTGTAGTGGCCCACTTGTGGGTCTTAGGTTTAATTTATTCTTAAGGCCCTTCAGGCATAGTATGTAAAGTAGTGAGTAGGCCCTTTTGGCATAGATATAAGGTAATGAGTAGGCCCTTTTGGCATAGTTATAAGTTTTATTTATTTAACTTTAGAATAAGCTCCTAACGAAGGCAAAACTCGTAGGTTTTTTAGGCCTTTTAAGGCCTTTTCCTAATTTTAAGCGTACCACCTAAACTAGCTCCCAATTATGACTACCAGCCCTTAAATTTAGATAAGGATAACTGTCCGTTAAATTGCAGTAGTTGCCCTAAGCTTTACCATTTAAGTTTATGTATTAGTTTTATAAGGATCAATAAATGGAATTTTGAATTTGAATTTGAATTTGAATTTGTGAAATTATAGCGCCGCACACATCGTCGTTAGCAAGCAAGCAAGCAAGCAATCATGCCGCCAAAAACTAGTGGAAAAGCAGCCAAAAAGGCTGGCAAAGCCCAAAAGAACATCTCCAAGTCGGATAAGAAGAAGAAGCGTAAGCGCAAGGAGAGCTACGCAATCTACATTTACAAGGTGTTGAAACAAGTGCATCCCGATACTGGAATCTCCAGCAAAGCCATGTCCATCATGAACAGTTTTGTGAATGACATCTTTGAGCGTATTGCTGCTGAGGCTAGCCGTTTGGCCCACTACAACAAGCGTTCCACCATCACCAGTCGGGAAATTCAGACCGCTGTTCGTCTGTTGTTGCCCGGTGAGTTGGCTAAGCACGCTGTTAGTGAGGGAACAAAGGCTGTTACCAAATACACTAGCTCCAAGTAAATGGACCCACCACCTCCATACAACATCCCCCATACAAAACACAAATGGCCCTTTTCAGGGCCGAACAAATATATTACACAAAAACATGAAAGAGTTTAATAACTATTAGATATTATATTGAATTTGATTAATATTATTATTAATATTATTATTATTTTAATTGTTATTATTATTATTATTATTATTATTAATATTATGTTGATGACAGACAATACAATATAATTTTATATATTAACGATAAGACGATTTGGTGCGCGCGAGTGCATTGCATGAAGGATGCTCTATTGCTGCAAATAAATATGTTAATAATTAATCATGCATGGTTGCAACATATAATATAGATATAGTTGATAATGATATTGATTAAAGTAAAGATGAAGATGGGGTTCCAACATGTTCCAACACGTTCCAACACGTTCCTTCCACAACCAACATACCAAACCAGACTGAGTGGTGTTAAGATCGAGCGCCACCACTGCATCTGTATGTGGTTGCATGCATTTTTAAGCATGAATAAGTGATGGATAATTTTTTTAACTATTTAATTATACATTGGCAACATTTGGGCATTGTTTTAGCATATTTACATATACGGCATTAATTATATATTCGTAAATATAATGAATTTTGAAAAATACTAGTCTTTATTTCCGTTGCATGTGGTTGAGTTATGAACGTTGTCAACACTATACGATGAGTGATAGATGCGTGGAAAAAGATGCATTGCATTCGGCAAACATGTGTCTACTCTCATTTAACACTAATTGTTCATGCAATATATAATTATAATTGATTATGCAGTCATTAGATTCGCAATCGTCATAAATTGCTTTTGACAATTTCCAAACAAACACATTCACAGTATTTCGGTCATCAAGGTTCACACGTTGTTCCCCTCGTTCACATCACTCACTGAATTCAACACCGAAAATTCACAATTCACTTTGTTAACAAACAACAATTTCGCTAGTGTTCTACTATTGTAATAACATAATTATGACTTAAACATCCAATGAAGTGTCAACTGCTGCTGCAGCACCAACAACAGGAGGCGGTGGTGGATCATCACCAGCTGTGGCAGTTAAAAAAGGAGGTGCAGCAGCAGCAAAAGCAGCTACGGCTAAGGCAACAGCAGCGGCGGCAGCAGCAACCACCAAGAAGCCAGCGGTGAAACGTTCGCATCCACCAACTGGTGAGATGGTGTACAATGCCATCAAGAATCTGAAAGATCGTGGTGGTTCATCGTTGCAGGCAATCAAGAAGTATTTGACATCAAACTACAAGACTGACGCCGAGAAATTGGCGCCATTCATTAAGCGTTATTTGCGCATTGCTGTGGCCAACAATACGCTCATCCAAACGAAAGGTAAAGGTGCATCTGGATCATTCAAATTGGCAAAGAGCAAGAAACCAGCCGCAACAAAGAAATCCGACTCTGATGAGGGTGGTGCTAGTGTTGGTGGTGGTAGTGCTGCAGCGAAAAAGGCTGCTGCTGCCAAATTGAAGAAGAAGAAGGCCGCCGCAGTAGCTGCAAAGAGTGCTGGTGGTGTGAAGAAAGTTGCTGCCGCAAAGTCGTCGACCAAATCATCGGCGGCAAAGTCAACTGCTGTTGCTGCAAAAAAACCAGCAGCCGCAAAGAAATCCGCAGCTACTGCCGTTGCGGGTGGTGGTGATAAAAAGAAGGTTGCAGCTGCATCAGCGGCTGTTACAAAGAAAGCTGCCGCTAAAGAGGCTGCCGTATCAAAGGTAAAGGCAGCGCCCAAGCAAAAACCAACAAAGGCCACCAAATCGGCGACTAGTGCGACAAAGCCAAAAGCACCAAAACCGAAGAAGGCCGTTGCTGCAAAGAAATCATCAGCATCAGCTGCAAGTGGTGGTTCACCTAAGAAAGCTGCTTTAAAGAAGAAGTAATTGTTGCAAATGATGATGATACAACAAAACAAAACAAAACAAAACAAGAGCCCTTATCAGGGTTAAACAAATGAATTAATTTGATAGAGTATGAGGTTGTTTTTGTTCGATTTGGGGGTGTTTTAGATGGGGAGAAGTGTTGTGTGTAATGGCATGGGGCAGACGCATGTTTTGAGGCCGGTTAGAAGGATGTAGGACGGATATTACGGAAATTGCATTTATATGGGATGTGTGTGTTGTATGGGCGCATGTTGTGTTGTGCAAGTTCGAATACACACGAAGGCAATTTTTTTTTTTTATATAAAAAATTATAATTACATATTAAATATAGCGATATAGTATATGAAAAAAGGTATGACTATTTACTATGTAGTGTCCTTAAAAATAGCAAAACTAAATGAGTGCAGTATGAATTAATTAGTTAAATGTGGTGGTGGTAAATTATACTCTTTGTAATTATGTGTGGTAATGGTATTTGTGGTCCTGAAAAGGACCGTTTTGTTGTTGTTGTGCAATATTGCAACACTTAAGCACGTTCACCTCGGATGCGTCGAGCCAATTGGATGTCCTTGGGCATAATGGTGACACGCTTGGCATGGATAGCGCACAGATTGGTATCTTCGAAAAGACCGACCAAGTATGCTTCGCTAGCTTCTTGCAATGCCATCACAGCGGAGCTCTGGAAACGCAAGTCAGTTTTGAAATCTTGAGCAATTTCACGAACCAAACGCTGGAAAGGCAGCTTGCGGATCAAAAGTTCGGTACTCTTTTGGTAACGGCGGATCTCACGAAGGGCGACGGTTCCTGGGCGATAACGATGTGGCTTCTTAACACCTCCGGTGGCTGGCGCACTCTTGCGAGCAGCTTTAGTTGCCAATTGTTTGCGAGGGGCTTTACCTCCTGTAGATTTACGTGCGGTCTGCTTGGTACGAGCCATTATTGCGATGCGATGATGCGTGTTCACGGCAGTAACGTTGTCGAATGAATGCTGAAAATTTTTGTATTTCTTGTATTTATTAGTTCGTATGAGAAGGGGAAAAGAGAGAGAGCTGAGAGCGCAGTTTAAGCGCTCTTTGTGCTGTGCGGCCTTCAAGAACCTTCAAATAGTAGTTAAATTCGGTAATAAGCTCAGTTGAGTTGGTTGACAACGTGAAAGCGTACACACGTGCTACGAAATCGCTCTGATTAACCAGTCAAAAAAAAAACATATAAACCCCATCAAAACCTTTGACAAATAATAAAAAAAAAAAAAAAAAATTATAATAATAATAATAATAACAGCTAACTTTTGAATTAAAGTGTTAATTAATAGTTTAATTGCGTAAAGTGAGAAAATTTGTGCGTGAAATTGTGTGCAGTGCAGTGTGTGAGATTTCTCCTCCCATTTCCCCAACGTCACGCGCAAATTTTCAATATTCTTGAAAATTATCAAATTCGGCCACCAAGGTTCACACGAAGTGAACGAGGTGAATTTGGTACATTTTGATCGTATATTTTTTTTTTTTTTCCCCTCAAAGTCACCGTACTCGGCCACCAACGTTTACGTGTAGTGAACGCGGCGAGCACGTAAAAACACTTGCTTGGCAGGTTTTGTTGGCTATATAAAGCCGACCAAAATAAATTTTGGTCACTCGGTTTCGTCTCGTCCATCAGCCAACCAATTTACATCCAACCGTCGTGTTGATGGCCTGAGCTATGCGGACTGTGTAGCCCCGCCAACCACTCAACCAAACCCGATCAACTCTTCTGATGACTTGGCCTGTCTGAAGGAGGTCTTCTTCACTGTTCCAATGGAACTGTTTGGCTGCGACCTCTTGACCCTGTGTGCTCGCTCGAAGGCCCTGCTGCGCAACATCAACTCGCTTTCAAAGGAAGAAAAAAGAACAGCCTTCCTCAATTTTGCTGCCTCCTTCTGATGGCAGTTAATAATAATAATATTAATGTTATCTCACACTTTGTTAGGCACTACCCAACGCATAACTCCCCTTCAACTCCTCCAAATCCGTTCTCATCCGAACCCCATCATTACTAACCTGGTCACCACCCACTCCGATATTCCCTTATCGGACTCCATTTCTCCTCTCAACTTCCTCCTCAATCCGGACATCATGTCCGTCACCAGAGAGGTGTTACTGGCCAACGCTCGCATTGCGGGCTAGGCCACACCCTCCATCAATCCACCCCACCTTGCCTCCCCTTCCCTCTCTCTTGACCCCGCAATGGGCAGCAAGCCGTCAATAAATTGATTCAATAAAATTTTCACTCAGACTTAATGTAAAATAAAATGTATCTGTTAAAACTGTTCACCGCCTAAATTGGCACAGAACATTATAATGTATCTAGTATTCTAAGAGAAAATATAGGGTCTTGACCTACTTAAACAAAAAAAAAAAAAAAAAATTTTGGTCACTTTGCGCTCCGGCGCAACACGAGTCGGACTAAACCCTTGGGTGGTGTCCAATACTCATTTTTGGGCCGCCAGAAAAATATTTCTATTTTTGAAATAATTTTTGGCACAAGCCTTATTACTGGGAAACTCAAATTTTTTTTTTATATTTGTTTCTCTTTTCTAGCATTTTCTCTTCTTTCTGTTTTTATATATAGTTTTGGATAAAAAAAAAAAAAAAATTATTTTTCTTTTTCTTTTCGTGTTTTATTATTATTGTTTGCCTTTTTTAATTTTTTTCTTCTCACACCCTTCCCGCCTCCTTCCTTAATTCGACTGTGTCAGTAGGCGGCAATGCCGCCGGGCGACAATCGCCGAGGGCGCCAACCGTTGCGCCCAAAAACGTCCAGCCCACGACAACAAGCCGCACAGCAGTCGCTGCAGCAACAGCAGCCACTGCAACAACGTCAACCGACGCAACAACGTCAACCGACGCAACGTGCCCAGTCGGTCCACTCAGCCCTGAGGCCCATGACCATTGCCCCGCAACCGCTGCTCACACATGAGCAGCAATATATGATTTTGCAACAGCAGCAGCTACAAAGGCCGTATGAGCAGCAACCACTGCCGATATCGCAGCAACAACGCGATCGCGACGCCGCAAAGCAGCGCCAGGCCCAGCAACGCCAAGCTCAACAGCAGGCCCAGCGAGACCACCAGCTTGAGCAGTCATCCCCACCATCTGGCTCGGGTGAAGCCACGGCAGAGGAGATGGAGGGAGTAGAGGAGGCGAGCACCAAAAGACGGCTCTCCGTAGAGTCGCCAACGGACGCCAGCAAAGTGGCACGCGCCAACTCAGACGCAAGCTGCAGCACCGCGCCCACCAAGTCTGGTCACTCGTCATTGCACATCACCAGTGCAAACTCGAGTGCAGACTTGGTGGACCTGACCCCTCCCCATCCCACTAATAAGCCCACAGACCAGCCATTCACGCCAGTCCACAACGGGGCACGTCCTCGTCCGGCAACACCACCACCACCAGTATCAACCGCGAATACATATTCCGGTCTAAACTGGGGAGATTTCCCTCCACTCAATTTGGATAGGGCCCCGATGCCACCGCGAAGGCCCACTCACCAACAAACAACAGCCCAGGTGGAGCAGCACGCTGCCCACCAACGTCGTGACAGCGCCCGAGCAACGGCCCAACCACCACTAGCAGCCAAACGCCCAGCTAGGCCTCCAGCCATTATGGTCCCTGAGCTCAACCACCAGCTTATCGCCAGGGCCATGAAAGAGAAAGGTGGCATGGATGACTTCGAGGTCACACGCATAAGCAATAAATTCAGCAAAATTCAGGTTAGTAACATTACTGACCATGATACTACGAAAGCGCTACTCTCTCATTGTAACAAGGGGTATTTTACATATACCCCACGCGAAAACCGTTGTCGATCCAAACTGCTGGTGGGGCTTGACGACTCCTATGAACCAGAGTTCATAAGGGAAGAACTTCTAGCGAAAGATCCTACCCTGTCAATCAAGTCGGTCAGCCTATTTACGAGAGGCAACACTCGCACACACAAATGGCTGGTGACACTCACGGCAGGTGAGTCAACGGCCAGCTTGACCAAAATCACGAGGGCCGTATACGCACGCATTACCTGGGAGGATGTGCGACCTGATGAGGCTGTGTTGTGCCGTCGGTGCTGCCAATTCGGCCACACAAGCACCAATTGCACGTTGCCGCGCAAGTGCATTAAATGCGACCAATCGCACGAGCACGGCGCGTGCACAAACAATGACGCAAGCCAGAAGGCTTATTGCGTCAACTGCAAAGTTTGGGGTCACCCAGCCACTTGGCGACAATGCCCGGCGCGACTGGCTTACATCAGTCGCAGGGTAGCCCCAATCCCAAACAGAGCACAGCCAGCCTCACAACAGCCACGGTCCACAAGACCACCTTCGGCTCCGGTCACTTCTGCAATCTCGTATGCATCCTTCCTGGCACCGCAAGCCCATTCAAAAGCTGCGCCCGTCGTCCGTCCACAGCAAACGCCCTACCCTACTAGCCATACTGAGACCCTTAGGGATATATGCAACGATCTCTTCGACGGGAAATTAGACTCGGTTATAGCCAAAATAGACCATTTGTTAGAACTCCGAAAAGCTAACGCATCACGAGAAGTCCAGTTGGCTTTCGTGATGGAAAACTTTATTGAGTTGCTACCACATCTGCGTTAGATAAGGACTATAACGGCGCCGAGATAAGTAGGCACTTCGAGTGCCACTTACTTAACGTAAACTCACTTTGCTCCCGGAAGAAGCAAGTTGAACTTGCCAACTTGCTTCAATCTAATAGCCCAGATATCATTCTTGTAAACGAAACTAGATTGCGCAAGAATCAGCGTTCTATCTCGTTCCCGGGGTACAACTTTGTCTTCCAAAGTAGACTGAACTACGCCGGTGGAGGGACCGGTATTCTTCTGAAGGCAAGCTATTCATACACTAGAATAGCACCCCCGGAGCTTCCTTCCCTAGATATTACAGTAATAAAAACCTCATATCAAAGTAGAAGCATATACTTTATATCTGTATACCACTCATTTCAAAAAAACAAATCAAGCTTGCAGTCCGCTGATTTGAATTCTCTGTCAGGTTTTATATGCACGTTGAATGCACCTTTTATAATGGGAGGTGACTTCAACGCGCATCATCCATTGTGGAACTGTACTAAGGCTGATCCCAATGGAAATGTGCTCCACGACTGGTACGTGGACACACAAATCGCAGGGAATTTCTCAATTTTCCCCACTCTGTTCCCATCACGTCCAATATCAAGTGCATATTTGGACCTCTTCTTTGTCCATAACGACATCCGTATCAGAACCATTCCTGGTACTGGCATGCTTAACACTGCTATGTCATATTCAGACCACCAAGTAGTTATCTTGGAAATAGCAGGCTTGCAAGACGCGGCAGGCAACAGTGATGGTTTCATTTTGGACTTCACAGAACCTAGAACATTCCGCAACTTTTCCAAGGTACGCTGGAAACAATTCTCTCGCCAATTAGAAGAGATATCCCAAAACCTGAATATCCCTTCCCAAAGGAACCTCACGGCCACAGAGATTGACCTGTATGTAGAGGAGGTAACAATGTCGATCACTGAAGTAACGGACAAGGTGATCCCACTTCATACAGTGAAAAACCTGAAATTCGCCAATCTGCCTTCTTTAGTTTTAGATCTACTGAAACTAAAGAAGACGTTGCGGCGGAGGCTATACAGGCATCGCAGGCGCGATGGCCCAGTGAGGACAGATTCCTCATCAATGCTTAAAGCATTGATAAGGAATCTGGACATCCTCCTTGCCCAAAACATCACCAACCACTACAATTCCCAATTCCAATCCCGCCTGTCTGAAATTCAGAAGGACACCCACTTATTCGCCAACATCAATAGGTTGAAGTGCAAGCCTGCCTTTGGTGTATCCCATCTACTGATTGACGAAATAATTGTCCATGAGGTCCCCATTGTTAACGAGGAATTGGGAAGGTCATTTCTCGCGTATTCTAGCGGAAACGACACAATGGGTGTTCCTGAAAATAATAACGTAGTTTCAACTTTTATTGATAAATTTAACGTAGATTTCGGTAATTTTAAATTAACTAACTTTAACAGTAATAATCCGTCTGACAATGTGACGTTGAAAAAATTTGAATTTACATCCCTTCAGGAAATACTATCTTTTATTAAAACATTGAAAAATAAAAAATCCTACGGCCATGATAAAATTCCTAACATAATTATTAAAAACTTGCCTCAAACAACTATTCGCTTGCTTTGTATAATCTTCAATAACTGCATAAACATCGGCCACTTCCCAACACCTTGGAAAATTGCGAAGGTCTTCCCTATAAAGAAGGCATTCAAGTCAGGCCTTCAGCCGTCGAGTTACCGACCAATAGCCCTGTTGTGTTGCCTCAGCAAAATCCTTGAAAAGATTATGCTGAAGCATATAAAGCTAATCATCGAGGACAACAGCCTCCTCCCAGAAATTCAGTTCGGTTTTCGTGAAGCTCATTCGACAGGTGACGCCGTGTCCCTGTTGTACAATAATGCGGTACATAACATCAGAATGAAGCGCGTTACTGTTGCCTGCCTATTGGACATTGAAAAAGCTTTCGACACCATATGGGTCGAATGCCTTATCTGGAAGCTGAGCGAGAAATATAATTTCCCTCCCTACATCACATTGTTCATTAAGTCCTTTCTTGAGGACAGGAAATTTTATGTTAACAATATGAACGCTGATTCTTCTATCTTCATTCCTACTGCTGGAATCCCACAAGGATCTTGTCTGTCTCCGTGGCTGTTCAATATATTCACGGCGGACATTCCACTTATGCATAGGCACCCACATGGTCCGGTTCGGTATGGCCCTCTGCCAGAAAAAAATCGTCCAGTATGCGATGCTATAGTCTATGCTGACGACGTCATATTTTATGCCGCGTCAGCAGACCTCAGACTAGCCAACCGGGCCGTACAATCCCAGTTATTGGAATTGTACGAGTACTATAATAAGTGGAAGCTGCGGATAAATGCAGACAAGTCTGAAATTATCCACTTCCGCGCAAATAAATTCAAATACAAGCTCAACACGAGACGGGCGTCTAATTCACCAGTTTCGCTTAACGGCGTAACTATTAAAATTAGCACTTCCGTAAAATATCTGGGTTATAGATTCGCTTTCGACCTAAATAATTTCAAACACGTTGCAGATGTCCTTAAGAGAGCCAAAGGGGCTACTTCAGCTTTATTTCCTTTCTTAAAGCACTCTAGTGCCTTGAGGAAGGAAATAAAACTACTGTTGTACAAACAATTATTGCGTCCAACGTTCACCTATTGTTGCTTCATGTGGCACGGCACGTTATCAAAACATATGCTCGACAAACTGCTGGTTTTCGAAAGGAAAATACTCCGTATGTGTGCTAATGTGACATATCGGAGACAAGATCGATATGTCCGTTTTCCCAACACGGTAAATAATAATGAGTTATATGAGCTCACCTGCCCACCTTTGACCGATTTCGTGGCGAAAATGGCTGAAAAGCAGGACCTTAGGGTCGTCAGCCACATCAGCAGCCTGGTTACCGAGAATGCGACTACCGACCCTGAATACAGGGCCCTCATGGCTGGGTCGTCTCGAAGACCCTTTCCGCGGAACTTACCGTAGTATCATGATCAGTTTTGTTACTAACCTGTTTTCAGAAAAGTGCTCCGGACCCTTAGTCATCTATGCGACCTCGCCCACAACCCCCAGCGCTCCTGTCGGAAAACTCCGCCTAGGCGTGTGAACTGCCGACAGACGTGCGGTGGTGGCGTTAGAGGTTGTGGGCCTCGCATAATTAATTTTAAGTTTAGCTTTAAGTTTAGTTTGTAGTGGCCCACTTGTGGGTCTTAGGTTTAATTTATTCTTAAGGCCCTTCAGGCATAGTATGTAAAGTAGTGAGTAGGCCCTTTTGGCATAGATATAAGGTAATGAGTAGGACCTTTTGGCATAGTTATAAGTTTTATTTATTTAACTTTAGAATAAGCTCCTAACGAAGGCAAACTCGTAGGTTTTTTAGGCCTTTTAAGGCCTTTTCCTAATTTTAAGCGTACCACCTAAACTAGCTCCCAATTATGACTACCAGCCCTTAAATTTAGATAAGGATAACTGTCCGTTAAATTGCAGTAGTTGCCCTAAGCTTTACCATTTAAGTTTATGTATTAGTTTTATAAGGATCAATAAATGGAATTTTGAATTTGATTTGAATTTGAATTTGAATAAGCTCAGTTGACAACGTGACGTGTGAACGAGTAGATCGTCAGTTTTTTTTTTGCAATCCAATACATACTACAAGATGACAGGCCGTGGTAAAGGTGGAAAAGGTTTAGGCAAAGGTGGTGCTAAGCGTCATCGTAAAGTGTTGCGTGATAACATCCAAGGTATCACAAAACCAGCAATTCGTCGATTGGCTCGTCGTGGTGGTGTAAAACGTATCTCTGGTCTCATTTATGAGGAGACCCGTGGTGTGTTGAAAGTGTTTCTTGAGAACGTTATCCGTGACGCTGTCACATACACCGAACACGCCAAGCGTAAAACTGTTACCGCCATGGATGTTGTTTATGCATTGAAACGTCAAGGTTTCGGAGGTTAATTCATGCTATAAACCATAACCGATCAACAGCAACAAAACAAACATAAAAAACGGTCCTTTTCAGGACCACAAAATACATTAGATACTATAAATGTAAAGAGTACCAAACCAACAACATTTTTTTTTTTTTTTTTTTTAATACTCTTGCACTCTCTTGTTAAATGTTAATGTTGATAATTAATCTAATTGGTATTTGTTTGAGATAAAGAGATTAACAAAATGGATAGTAAAACACGATACCAATATAATAAAAAGTGGTTATTACTCTTTGCCTGGGATATTGAATATATTTGGTTCGTCCTGAAAAGGACGGTTTTTTGTGTTTGTCGATGAAAATCGCAATCGTGTTAGAGATTAACAAAATGGATAGTAAAAACGATACCAATATAATAAAAAGTGGTTATTACTCTTTGCCTGGGATATTGAATATATTTGGTTCGTCCTGAAAAGGACGGTTTTTTGTGTTTGTCGATGAAAATCGCAATCGTGTTAGGATGGACAACAATCAACCACCAATCAATAACTATTAGCAGGAAACTTATGCCTTGCCTTCGGTCTTCTTTGGCAACAAGACGGCTTGAATGTTTGGTAAAACACCACCTTGGGCAATTGTCACACCAGACAACAGTTTGTTCAACTCCTCGTCGTTACGGATTGCCAATTGCAAATGACGTGGGATGATGCGAGTTTTCTTGTTGTCACGGGCGGCATTACCAGCCAATTCCAAGACTTCAGCTGCCAAATATTCCATTACGGCGGCCAAGTACACTGGAGCACCAGCACCAACGCGCTCCGCATAGTTGCCCTGAATAATATTAATATTAATTATATATTCGTAAATATAATGAATTTTGAAAAATACTAGTCTTTATTTCCGTTGCATGTGGTTGAGTTATGAACGTTGTCAACACTATACGATGAGTGATAGATGCGTGGAAAAAGATGCATTGCATTCGGCAAACATGTGTCTACTCTCATTTAACACTAATTGTTCATGCAATATATAATTATAATTGATTATGCAGTCATTAGATTCGCAATCGTCATAAATTGCTTTTGACAATTTCCAAACAAACACATTCACAGTATTTCGGTCATCAAGGTTCACACGTTGTTCCCCTCGTTCACATCACTCACTGAATTCAACACCGAAAATTCACAATTCACTTTGTTAACAAACAACAATTTCGCTAGTGTTCTACTATTGTAATAACATAATTATGACTGAAACATCCAATGAAGTGTCAACTGCTGCTGCAGCACCAACAACAGGAGGCGGTGGTGGATCATCACCAGCTGTGGCAGTTAAAAAAGGAGGTGCAGCAGCAGCAAAAGCAGCTACGGCTAAGGCAACAGCAGCGGCGGCAGCAGCAACCACCAAGAAGCCAGCGGTGAAACGTTCGCATCCACCAACTGGTGAGATGGTGTACAATGCCATCAAGAATCTGAAAGATCGTGGTTGTTCATCGTTGCAGGCAATCAAGAAGTATTTGACATCAAACTACAAGACTGACGCCGAGAAATTGGCGCCATTCATTAAGCGTTATTTGCGCATTGCTGTGGCCAACAATACGCTCATCCAAACGAAAGGTAAAGGTGCATCTGGATCATTCAAATTGGCAAAGAGCAAGAAACCAGCCGCAACAAAGAAATCCGACTCTGATGAGGGTGGTGCTAGTGTTGGTGGTGGTAGTGCTGCAGCGAAAAAGGCTGCTGCTGCCAAATTGAAGAAGAAGAAGGCCGCCGCAGTAGCTGCAAAGAGTGCTGGTGGTGTGAAGAAAGTTGCTGCCGCAAAGTCGTCGACCAAATCATCGGCGGCAAAGTCAACTGCTGTTGCTGCAAAAAAACCAGCAGCCGCAAAGAAATCCGCAGCTACTGCCGTTGCGGGTGGTGGTGATAAAAAGAAGGTTGCAGCTGCATCAGCGGCTGTTACAAAGAAAGCTGCCGCTAAAGAGGCTGCCGTATCAAAGGTAAAGGCAGCGCCCAAGCAAAAACCAACAAAGGCCACCAAATCGGCGACTAGTGCGACAAAGCCAAAAGCACCAAAACCGAAGAAGGCCGTTGCTGCAAAGAAATCATCAGCATCAGCTGCAAGTGGTGGTTCACCTAAGAAAGCTGCTTTAAAGAAGAAGTAATTGTTGCAAATGATGATGATACAACAAAACAAAACAAAACAAAACAAGAGCCCTTATCAGGGCTAAACAAATGAATTAATTTGATAGAGTATGAGGTTGTTTTTGTTCGATTTGGGGGTGTTGTGGGGATGTTTTAGATGGGGAGAAGTGTTGTGTGTAATGGCATGGGGCAGACGCATGTTTTGAGGCCGGTTAGAAGGATGTAGGACGGATATTACGGAAATTGCATTTATATGGGATGTGTGTGTTGTATGGGCGCATGTTGTGTTGTGCAAGTTCGAATACACACGAAGGCAATTTTTTTTTTTTATATAAAAAATTATAATTACATATTAAATATAGCGATATAGTATATGAAAAAAGGTATGACTATTTACTATGTAGTGTCCTTAAAAATAGCAAAACTAAATGAGTGCAGTATGAATTAATTAGTTAAATGTGGTGGTGGTAAATTATACTCTTTGTAATTATGTGTGGTAATGGTATTTGTGGTCCTGAAAAGGACCGTTTTGTTGTTGTTGTGCAATATTGCAACACTTAAGCACGTTCACCTCGGATGCGTCGAGCCAATTGGATGTCCTTGGGCATAATGGTGACACGCTTGGCATGGATAGCGCACAGATTGGTATCTTCGAAAAGACCGACCAAGTATGCTTCGCTAGCTTCTTGCAATGCCATCACAGCGGAGCTCTGGAAACGCAAGTCAGTTTTGAAATCTTGAGCAATTTCACGAACCAAACGCTGGAAAGGCAGCTTGCGGATCAAAAGTTCGGTACTCTTTTGGTAACGGCGGATCTCACGAAGGGCGACGGTTCCTGGGCGATAACGATGTGGCTTCTTAACACCTCCGGTGGCTGGCGCACTCTTGCGAGCAGCTTTAGTTGCCAATTGTTTGCGAGGGGCTTTACCTCCTGTAGATTTACGTGCGGTCTGCTTGGTACGAGCCATTATTGCGATGCGATGATGCGTGTTCACGGCAGTAACGTTGTCGAATGAATGCTGAAAATTTTTGTATTTCTTGTATTTATTAGTTCGTATGAGAAGGGGAAAAGAGAGAGAGCTGAGAGCGCAGTTTAAGCGCTCTTTGTGCTGTGCGGCCTTCAAGAACCTTCAAATAGTAGTTAAATTCGGTAATAAGCTCAGTTGACAACGTGACGTGTGAACGAGTAGATCGTCAGTTTTTTTTTTGCAATCCAATACATACTACAAGATGACAGGCCGTGGTAAAGGTGGAAATGGTTTAGGCAAAGGTGGTGCTAAGCGTCATCGTAAAGTGTTGCGTGATAACATCCAAGGTATCACAAAACCAGCAATTCGTCGATTGGCTCGTCGTGGTGGTGTAAAACGTATCTCTGGTCTCATTTATGAGGAGACCCGTGGTGTGTTGAAAGTGTTTCTTGAGAACGTTATCCGTGACGCTGTCACATACACCGAACACGCCAAGCGTAAAACTGTTACCGCCATGGATGTTGTTTATGCATTGAAACGTCAAGGTTTCGGAGGTTAATTCATGCTATAAACCATAACCGATCAACAGCAACAAAACAAACATAAAAAACGGTCCTTTTCAGGACCACAAAATACATTAGATACTATAAATGTAAAGAGTACCAAACCAACAACATTTTTTTTAATACTCTTGCACTCTCTTGTTAAATGTTAATGTTGATAATTAATCTAATTGGTATTTGTTTGAGATAAAGAGATTAACAAAATGGATAGTAAAACACGATACCAATATAATAAAAAGTGGTTATTACTCTTTGCCTGGGATATTGAATATATTTGGTTCGTCCTGAAAAGGACGGTTTTTTGTGTTTGTCGATGAAAATCGCAATCGTGTTAGAGATTAACAAAATGGATAGTAAAAACGATACCAATATAATAAAAAGTGGTTATTACTCTTTGCCTGGGATATTGAATATATTTGGTTCGTCCTGAAAAGGACGGTTTTTTGTGTTTGTCGATGAAAATCGCAATCGTGTTAGGATGGACAACAATCAACCACCAATCAATAACTATTAGCAGGAAACTTATGCCTTGCCTTCGGTCTTCTTTGGCAACAAGACGGCTTGAATGTTTGGTAAAACACCACCTTGGGCAATTGTCACACCAGACAACAGTTTGTTCAACTCCTCGTCGTTACGGATTGCCAATTGCAAATGACGTGGGATGATGCGAGTTTTCTTGTTGTCACGGGCGGCATTACCAGCCAATTCCAAGACTTCAGCTGCCAAATATTCCATTACGGCGGCCAAGTACACTGGAGCACCAGCACCAACGCGCTCCGCATAGTTGCCCTTGCGCAAAAGTCGATGAATACGACCCACTGGGAATTGGAGTCCGGCACGGTTCGAACGACTCTTTGCCTTTGTCTTCACTTTACCACCTTTACCACGGCCTGACATATTTAATTAATATTTTTTATTTTAGAGACTTCTGATTGCTGCACTGCACTCAACGAATGCTGTTTGATTTTTGAAATAAAATTCTCGCAGCACCTCTATTTGTAACCTCGGTAGTGTACATTTGATCGACGAAATGTAACTTCTTTTTAACTACATAGTATAAGTGTGAGTGTGAGACTCTCTGTTTTTGATTGATATTGGGTAACGGTGTGTATATTGGATTTGATGTTACTAAGTTAGTTGTGTGTGTGTGTGTGTATTTACTCATTTAATGTAGTGTATATCTAATATCACAACCGATGACTTAAATTTGTGTGTGAGAATTCAGAGAGAAAGAGTGCATGAGTGTGTGTGTGTGTGTGTGTGTGTGTGTGTGTGTCTCCCTTGTTGCATCAACGAATTATGTATGTTTTAAGTGTACACTCGACCGACAGTACTGAAAAAGAACAAAAACAGAAGTGAAATTATAGCGCCGCACACACACAAGCTCCGCAGCAGCCATCGTGTTCAGTCGCAAATTTAAGTGCTCCGGTAAAATAAAACAAAATAAATTTTCATACAGTGTCAATATATAAATATAAAAGTGTTTGCTAGTGGGCCAACATTTAAGCCAATATAATAAAAATAAAGTGCGTTGCAGAGTGTACAATCTGCACACTTTGTAGTGTTTTTAGCCACCACCTTTTAGTGTGTGTGGCTATTTTAAATAGTAGAAGTGAAATTCATTCTTAACACATATGAAAAATCCCGTTAGATGTGCTACATTAATAAGAAAAAAATATTCAAAAATTATACAAAGTGACCGCAAAAAAGCGGCTAGTTTAGCGATGGATGAATTCCGTAATAATAACATGTTCGCAGAACTGGAAGTGAATAAAGACATTCCCATAACAATTAATAATAGAAAAAGTGCCAATAAAAAGAAAAACAAAAAAAAGAAAAGTGAATTAGAAACAAAAAAGAAAATTTTAAAAATTATGAACACTTTTGCCAACGAACATGGAAATAAAAAAACAACAATATTATTCAACCAGTGTAGTGAAGAATTTGAGTCCTCAGCGTCAGAAGCATCGGAAGCCTCAGACGCCGATTCTATAATCGACACAATCAATACTGATGTCAACAACACTGTATTCCAAACAGTTGGAAAAAATAACAAAATAATTAATATTGAAGAAATGGATACGGCTCCTATCACTAACACAGGCCTAAATATTGACGCCATTAACCAACAAAAACGTAAAAATACAGCCTTAAAAATTAATAATAATAAAAAGTCTCCTATACTGGATACAGCTCCTTCATCAACAAACCACCATATGAGTCCAGCAGTGGTAAATAACAATATTAAAAAAAAAAAACCCAGAATCTCACCAATCCTTATAAAAACCCTCAATGCGGACCAATTCATAGCCGACAATAAACAGCATAAAGACAAATTCACGATTGATATTCAACGTAACAACCAAAAAATGATTAAATGCACGGACAATGAAACCCGCGAAAGCATTTTCAACAATCTTAAAGAAAACGGTTTTGAACCGCATACCTTTCAAAGCGCCGATGAACGCAATATTTCCCTTCTTTGTAAGGGTATTCATTTTTCTATTAAAACTGAGTTCATCATGGAGGATCTCAAAGCAAAAATTGGCGACTCAATCATCTCCGTGAGCCTACACGTCTCTCAGCACGCAAAAAAAAATGACTACAACTTAGACCAACATATTATGATAGTCAAGCATGAC
Source organism: Sylvicola cinctus (assembly GCA_963854165.1). Lineage (NCBI taxonomy): Eukaryota > Metazoa > Arthropoda > Insecta > Diptera > Anisopodidae > Sylvicola > Sylvicola cinctus. The sequence goes on along the minus strand of OY974083.1, from coordinate 24,153,807 downwards.
GCAGACATAGCAAAAATTCTGGCTATTGATGTATTAGCATACCACAAGGTGAAAATTCGTAAGTTCATCCGCACCGACATATCCCAGTGCAAAAATTGCTGGGCACATGGACATACCCGCAACTATTGCGGTAGAAATTACCGCTGCCTACTCTGTATTGAGAATCACCCACCCAACCAATACAGCAAAACTATCAACGACACCCCCCAATGCGTGAATTGTCATGGCAATCACACTGCCTCTTATAGGGGTTGCAAGGTCTATATGGACACATTGAAGAGCCGCAGCAAAACTACACTGCCATCACAGATGACACCTATATTTAACGCTGCCTCCATGCCACCACTTCCGAAGCTAACACGCACTTTTGCAGACATCTCAGCACATCCCAACCAGCATCAATTTCAACAATCAAGACAACTTCAACAACCCATTGATAATCACCATCAACATCAGCCTGCACCACAACAACAGCATCATCAAACTAATAATTTTAATAATTCCCCTTCCTTCTCAGCTCCTAGGGCGCCAAGCAATAACATTAATTCAGACTCGTTCAATCAAATTTTCTTTAAAGAACCTGAGAAAATTTTTGGCATGGATATCTTTCTATTGATGGAAAAAGTCCATAATTTTAAACAAAGCTATGATTTGCTTAGCTCAACTTTCGAAAAGCAAAAAGCATACATTAAATTCGTCTTTCTAATAACAAACCCCGTCAATTCCAATGACCAGTAATTGTATCTCATTTTTTTCGCTCAACACTGGCTCTCTACGTAGTAGAGATAGAAGAGCAAAACTAGCAATATCTCTTCGAGATGCCAACTGCCCTCAGTTTGTCTTACTACAGGAAACAAATTTGTTAAGCAAACACAATTTCACTCTTCCCTCTTATAATATATTTCGAACTGATGCTGATCATATCGGAACTGCAATTGCCATCAGCCATGACATTAAAGCAGACCTAGAAATTATCAAAACCAATAGAATTGTTAATACTGCCATTTCCTGCAGCATTAACAACAAAAAAATTCTAATTTTGTCCATTTATCTGCCACATAAAACACTTAATCGTGAATTGAAACAAGACCTCCATATTGTTATCAATTTTGCAAGTAATTTTGATGGTTTCGTAATTGGTGGCGACTTCAACGCGAAACATATTTCTTGGAACAATCCCAACAACAATACATTCGGTAAAATGATAGATCATCTATTGAAAAATGATTTCATAAACTCATGTTCCATCATTGCCCCTTCCACACCAACAAGATACGAAACCAACAATATAGTCGACTTTTATTTAATTAGTAACACTATTTCAATGCCGATGATTGATCTAAGAGATATTGACATACTCACCTTGGATTCCTTCTCCGACCATAAATCTATTCTCCTTAACATTAACATGTCATCAAAAATTAAAATCATCCCTCCTACACCTATCAAATATATCAATTACACAGCCATTGATTGAACCGTTTTTGATGATTTGGCTAATTTACACTTCAATCTAATTCACATTCCCAACAACAATTCAATCTCGAATATCGATATTGAGCACTTCGCCAATAGCTTAAACTCCACCACATCAATAGTCAGCTCCAAAATAGACACCATTCCACTCAAAAACAGTCATTCACTTTACTCTAATCTTCCTACAACCCTAATCCAACTCATCCAAATGAGGAAAAAGCTCAAACGGAGACTCAACACTGTCTTTCATCGTTTTCTCTCCAGAACATCTGGTGAATATGTCAACCTCAAACACTTAATCAAAGAACATGATAAAATGATATCAGCTCATTTCGCTCTTCATGCCGAAAATGAAATGAAGAAATTTCTGAAAACAATTAGACCTGGCCCTAGCTGCTTTAAGTACATCAATCGACTAACTAACAAGAAAGGCAACTTTACTCCTAAGAAAATAACTTCCGATAACATCACATATACTAGCGATATCGATATGGCCGAAATTATTGGTGCACATTTCAAATCCAACTTTAGGAAAAGCATCGACCTCTCAACAGCTGAGGAGGTGGTATCCAATTCAATACTTTCTCTTCAAAATCTACCTTCCCATTTCACTTCTTTCTCCACCAATTACCCTGCAGACAATCCTGTGGACGTTTCATTTTTTATTCAAGAACATGAGGTATTTGATAGCATCGCAAATCTGAAAAACAAAAAATCCATGGATCACTATGGAATTTCTAACTTTCTAATTAAAAAACTTATCTCCCAACTCTCTCCGATTCTTTGCACCCTTTTTAATCACTGTCTAAATAATAGCTACTTTCCCACTTGCTGGAAACTCTCAAAAATTATCCCAATACCTAAGAAAGGAAATAGATCACTCCCAGAAAACTACAGACCCATATCAATGATTCCTAATTTAGGGAAAGTTTTTGAAAAAATTATTGAACAAAAATTGTACACTTCCTTCGAAGCCCTATCAACTCCCATCATCCCACCGAGCCAATTCGGTTTCATGAAAAAACTATCAACTCTTCATCCATTATTGGTGCTGACCTCAGAGGCTTCTGCCAATGCTAACTTACACAAATATACAGCATGCGCATTTCTTGATATCCAGAAAGCCTTTGACGCAGTCTGGATTGATGGTCTCGTTCATAAAATTCTCAAAAATTGTAAGTGTTCACCTGCACTATCAAAACTGCTACACTGTTATTTAACAAACAGATCTTTTTATGTATCCATTAACAAATCTTCCTCCACTATCCATAAATCTGAAACGGGGGTTCCACAAGGATCTATCTTGGGTCCACTTCTATATAAAATATTCATTAGCGACATGCCACCTCCTTCTTCTAACTGCCGTTTTCTACTCTACGCAGATGACACAGCCATTACCGCCTCTTCTCTCTCCCCGTTTAAAGCTACAACGTCCTTAAACGATCAAATTGTCACTCTTCTTGAATACTACAAAATTTGGAAAATTAACATCAATAAAACAAAAACTCAATTTATAATCATGCAACCCAATAGCAAAAACAGAATTCGCAATAGACACAAAGAAATACCACGGTGCGAACTTATTTTAGGCAATACCATTATTAAACCCTCCGACAGTTGTATCTACCTCGGAGTGCGCTTACATAAAAAATTAACGTTTGACCATCACATCATCGCTAAAATTAATCTTGCAAAAAGAGCATTTGGAGCTATATACTTTATTACCAAACACACTCAACTGTGCTCCCAAGTACGACTGCTCTTATATAAAGCCCTCATTCGACCAATTATCTCATACGCCTTTCCCATTTGGCTTAACATAAAACCAATCTCAATAAGAAAAATGGCCATCTTCGAACGAAAATGTCTGAGGTCTCTGCTAAAAGTAACATACTTTGACAGACTCTTCGCCAACAAGAAACAACTATCCAACATTCAACTTTATCAACTAGCTAATATGCCTACAATAAGCAATTTCCTTTTTAAAATCGCCGAAAAATTTATAGACAAACAAAAAAACTGTGACAACATTTTCATTCAAAACTTACAAATACTCACCTCAGAGGACTTCGCCTCACTTCACTACTCCACACCGTTGTTGCTTGGACACCCTGTTCCCCTCAATAATTTTAAAAATAAATTTAATAAATCTGAAAAATTAAAATATTTATAAAAAAATCAGAAATTAATTCACGTGTATGATATTTTCTGTAACTTCTAACTTTATTATTGTCTTCTTTTTTTTCTTATTATGTAGTCTTTAGTTTAAATTTAAGTTGTTAATTAGTCATAAGTCATGTATCAACAAAATAATGAACCACATAAACAATGAAAAATTTAAAATTAATATAAACATGTATATATGATACCAATAAAAACATCGCCAATGAATGAATCCCTTTGGGACGATCAAGGCAAACTAGTTTTAAGCTAATGTAAATGTAAAAACAATGTAAAATTCCAATACGCTGCAATAAACATAATTTTTGAAACTGAAAAAAAAAAAAAAAAAAGCGCCGCACACATCGTCGTTAGCAAGCAAGCAAGCAAGCAAGCAAGCAATCATGCCGCCAAAAACTAGTGGAAAAGCAGCCAAAAAGGCTGGCAAAGCCCAAAAGAACATCTCCAAGTCGGATAAGAAGAAGAAGCGTAAGCGCAAGGAGAGCTACGCAATCTACATTTACAAGGTGTTGAAACAAGTGCATCCCGATACTGGAATCTCCAGCAAAGCCATGTCCATCATGAACAGTTTTGTGAATGACATCTTTGAGCGTATTGCTGCTGAGGCTAGCCGTTTGGCCCACTACAACAAGCGTTCCACCATCACCAGTCGGGAAATTCAGACCGCTGTTCGTCTGTTGTTGCCCGGTGAGTTGGCTAAGCACGCTGTTAGTGAGGGAACAAAGGCTGTTACCAAATACACTAGCTCCAAGTAAATGGACCCACCACCTCCATACAACATCCCCCATACAAAACACAAATGGCCCTTTTCAGGGCCGAACAAATATATTACACAAAAACATGAAAGAGTTTAATAACTATTAGATATTATATTGAATTTGATTAATATTATTATTAATATTATTATTATTTTAATTGTTATTATTATTATTATTATTATTATTATGTTGATGACAGACAATACAATATAATTTTATATATTAACGATAAGACGATTTGGTGCGCGCGAGTGCATTGCATGAAGCATGCTCTATTGCTGCAAATAAATATGTTAATAATTAATCATGCATGGTTGCAACATATAATATAGATATAGTTGATAATGATATTGATTAAAGTAAAGATGAAGATGGGGTTCCAACACGTTCCAACATGTTCCAACACGTTCCTTCCACAACCAACATACCAAACCAGACTGAGTGGTGTTAAGATCGAGCGCCACCACTGCATCTGTATGTGGTTGCATGCATTTTTAAGCATGAATAAGTGATGGATAATTTTTTTAACTATTTAATTATACATTGGCAACATTTGGGCATTGTTTTAGCATATTTACATATACGGCATTAATTATATATTCGTAAATATAATGAATTTTGAAAAATACTAGTCTTTATTTCCGTTGCATGTGGTTGAGTTATGAACGTTGTCAACACTATACGATGAGTGATAGATGCGTGGAAAAAGATGCATTGCATTCGGCAAACATGTGTCTACTCTCATTTAACACTAATTGTTCATGCAATATATAATTATAATTGATTATGCAGTCATTAGATTCGCAATCGTCATAAATTGCTTTTGACAATTTCCAAACAAACACATTCACAGTATTTCGGTCATCAAGGTTCACACGTTGTTCCCCTCGTTCACATCACTCACTGAATTCAACACCGAAAATTCACAATTCACTTTGTTAACAAACAACAATTTCGCTAGTGTTCTACTATTGTAATAACATAATTATGACTGAAACATCCAATGAAGTGTCAACTGCTGCTGCAGCACCAACAACAGGAGGCGGTGGTGGATCATCACCAGCTGTGGCAGTTAAAAAAGGAGGTGCAGCAGCAGCAAAAGCAGCTACGGCTAAGGCAACAGCAGCGGCGGCAGCAGCAACCACCAAGAAGCCAGCGGTGAAACGTTCGCATCCACCAACTGGTGAGATGGTGTACAATGCCATCAAGAATCTGAAAGATCGTGGTGGTTCATCGTTGCAGGCAATCAAGAAGTATTTGACATCAAACTACAAGACTGACGCCGAGAAATTGGCGCCATTCATTAAGCGTTATTTGCGCATTGCTGTGGCCAACAATACGCTCATCCAAACGAAAGGTAAAGGTGCATCTGGATCATTCAAATTGGCAAAGAGCAAGAAACCAGCCGCAACAAAGAAATCCGACTCTGATGAGGGTGGTGCTAGTGTTGGTGGTGGTAGTGCTGCAGCGAAAAAGGCTGCTGCTGCCAAATTGAAGAAGAAGAAGGCCGCCGCAGTAGCTGCAAAGAGTGCTGGTGGTGTGAAGAAAGTTGCTGCCGCAAAGTCGTCGACCAAATCATCGGCGGCAAAGTCAACTGCTGTTGCTGCAAAAAAACCAGCAGCCGCAAAGAAATCCGCAGCTACTGCCGTTGCGGGTGGTGGTGATAAAAAGAAGGTTGCAGCTGCATCAGCGGCTGTTACAAAGAAAGCTGCCGCTAAAGAGGCTGCCGTATCAAAGGTAAAGGCAGCGCCCAAGCAAAAACCAACAAAGGCCACCAAATCGGCGACTAGTGCGACAAAGCCAAAAGCACCAAAACCGAAGAAGGCCGTTGCTGCAAAGAAATCATCAGCATCAGCTGCAAGTGGTGGTTCACCTAAGAAAGCTGCTTTAAAGAAGAAGTAATTGTTGCAAATGATGATGATACAACAAAACAAAACAAAACAAAACAAGAGCCCTTATCAGGGCTAAACAAATGAATTAATTTGATAGAGTATGAGGTTGTTTTTGTTCGATTTGGGGGTGTTGTGGGGATGTTTTAGATGGGGAGAAGTGTTGTGTGTAATGGCATGGGGCAGACGCATGTTTTGAGGCCGGTTAGAAGGATGTAGGACGGATATTACGGAAATTGCATTTATATGGGATGTGTGTGTTGTATGGGCGCATGTTGTGTTGTGCAAGTTCGAATACACACGAAGGCAATTTTTTTTTTTTATATAAAAAATTATAATTACATATTAAATATAGCGATATAGTATATGAAAAAAGGTATGACTATTTACTATGTAGTGTCCTTAAAAATAGCAAAACTAAATGAGTGCAGTATGAATTAATTAGTTAAATGTGGTGGTGGTAAATTATACTCTTTGTAATTATGTGTGGTAATGGTATTTGTGGTCCTGAAAAGGACCGTTTTGTTGTTGTTGTGCAATATTGCAACACTTAAGCACGTTCACCTCGGATGCGTCGAGCCAATTGGATGTCCTTGGGCATAATGGTGACACGCTTGGCATGGATAGCGCACAGATTGGTATCTTCGAAAAGACCGACCAAGTATGCTTCGCTAGCTTCTTGCAATGCCATCACAGCGGAGCTCTGGAAACGCAAGTCAGTTTTGAAATCTTGAGCAATTTCACGAACCAAACGCTGGAAAGGCAGCTTGCGGATCAAAAGTTCGGTACTCTTTTGGTAACGGCGGATCTCACGAAGGGCGACGGTTCCTGGGCGATAACGATGTGGCTTCTTAACACCTCCGGTGGCTGGCGCACTCTTGCGAGCAGCTTTAGTTGCCAATTGTTTGCGAGGGGCTTTACCTCCTGTAGATTTACGTGCGGTCTGCTTGGTACGAGCCATTATTGCGATGCGATGATGCGTGTTCACGGCAGTAACGTTGTCGAATGAATGCTGAAAATTTTTGTATTTCTTGTATTTATTAGTTCGTATGAGAAGGGGAAAAGAGAGAGAGCTGAGAGCGCAGTTTAAGCGCTCTTTGTGCTGTGCGGCCTTCAAGAACCTTCAAATAGTAGTTAAATTCGGTAATAAGCTCAGTGAGTTGAGTGAGTTGAGTGGCGTCGAGTTGACAACGTGAAAGCGTACACACGTGCTACGAAATCGCTCTGATTAACCATTCAAAAAAAATCAAAAAACATAAAAACCCCATCAAAACCTTTGAGAAATAATAAAAAAAAAAAAAAAAAATTTATAATAATAATAATAATAACAGCTAACTTCTGAATTAAAGTGTTAATTAATAGTTTAATTGCGTAAAGTGAGAAAATTTGTGCGTGAAATTGTGTGCAGTGCAGTGTGTGAGATTTCTCCTCCCATTTCCCCAACGTCACGCGCAAATTTTCAATATTCTTGAAAATTATTAAATTCGGCCATCAAGGTTCACACGAAGTGAACGAGGCGAATTTGGTATATTTTGATCGTATATTATATTTTTTTTCCCCTCAAAATCACCGTGCTCGGCCACCAACGTTTACGTGTAGTGAACGCGGCGAGCACGTAAAAATACTTGCTTGGCAGGTTTTGTTGGCTATATAAAGCCGACCAAAATAAATTGACGTTGAAAAAATTTGAATTTACATCCCTTCAGGAAATACTATCTTTTATTAAAACATTGAAAAATAAAAAATCCTACGGCCATGATAAAATTCCTAACATAATTATTAAAAACTTGCCTCAAACAACTATTCGCTTGCTTTGTATAATCTTCAATAACTGCATAAACATCGGCCACTTCCCAACACCTTGGAAAATTGCGAAGGTCTTCCCTATAAAGAAGGCATTGAAGTCAGGCCTTCAGCCGTCGAGTTACCGACCAATAGCCCTGTTGTGTTGCCTCAGCAAAATCCTTGAAAAGATTATGCTGAAGCATATAAAGCTAATCATCGAGGACAACAGCCTCCTCCCAGAAATTCAGTTCGGTTTTCGTGAAGCTCATTCGACAGGTGACGCCGTGTCCCTGTTGTACAACAATGCGGTACATAACATCAGAATGAAGCGCGTTACTGTTGCCTGCCTATTGGACATTGAAAAAGCTTTCGACACCATATGGGTCGAAGGCCTTATCTGGAAGCTGAGCGAGAAACATAATTTCCCTCCCTACATCACATTGTTCATTAAGTCCTTTCTTGAGGACAGGAAATTTTATGTTAACAATATGAACGCTGATTCTTCTATCTTCATTCCTACTGCTGGAATCCCACAAGGATCTTGTCTGTCTCCGTGGCTGTTCAATATATTCACGGCGGACATTCCACTTATGCATAGGCACCCACATGGTCCGGTTCGGTATGGCCCTCTGCCAGAAAAAAATCGTCCAGTATGCGATGCTATAGTCTATGCTGACGACGTCATATTTTATGCCGCGTCAGCAGACCTCAGACTAGCCAACCGGGCCGTACAATCCCAGTTATTGGAATTGTACGAGTACTATAATAAGTGGAAGCTGCGGATAAATGCAGACAAGTCTGAAATCATCCATTTCCGCGCAAATAAATTCAAATACAAGCTCAACACGAGACGGGCGTCTAATTCACCAGTTTCGCTTAACGGCGTAACTATTAAAATTAGCACTTCCGTAAAATATCTGGGTTATAGATTCGCTTTCGACCTAAATAATTTTAAACACGTTGCAGATGTCCTTAAGAGAGCCAAAGGGGCTACTTCAGCTTTATTTCCTTTCTTAAAGCACTCTAGTGCCTTGAGGAAGGAAATAAAACTACTGTTGTACAAACAATTATTGCGTCCAACGTTTACCTATTGTTGCTTCATGTGGCACGGCACGTTATCAAAACATATGCTCGACAAACTGCTGGTTTTCGAAAGAAAAATACTCCGTATGTGTGCTAATGTGACATATCGGAGACAAGACCGATATGTCCGTTTTCCCAACACGGTAAATAATAATGAGTTATATGAACTCACCTGCCCACCTTTGACCGATTTCGTGGCGAAAATGGCTGAAAAGCAGGACCTTAGGGTCGTCAGCCACATCAGCAGCCTGGTTACCGAGAATGCGACTACCGACCCTGAATACAGGGCCCTCATGGCTGGGTCGTCTCGAAGACCCTTTCCGCGGAACTTACCGTAGTATCATGATCAGTTTTGTTACTAACTTGTTTTCAGATAAGTGCTCCGGACCCTTAGTCATCTATGCGACCTCGCCCACAACCCCCAGCGCTCCTGTCGGAAAACTCCGCCTAGGCGTGTGAGCTGCCGACAGACGTGCGGTGGTGGCGTTAGAGGTTGTGGGCCTCGCATAATTAATTTTAAGTTTAGCTTTAAGTCTAGTTTGTAGTGGCCCACTTGTGGGTCTTAGGTTTAATTTATTCTTAAGGCCCTTCAGGCATAGTATGTAAAGTAGTGAGTAGGCCCTTTTGGCATAGTTATAAGTTTTATTTATTTAACTTTAGAATAATCTCCTAACGAAGGCAAACTCGTAGGTTTTTTAGGCCTTTTAAGGCCTTTTCCTAATTTTAAGCGTACCACCTAATTAGCTTCCAATTCTAATTATCAGCCCTTAAATTTAGATAAGGATAACTGTCCGTTAAATTGCAGTAGTTGCCCTAAGCTTTACCATTTAAGTTTATGTATTAGTTTTATAAGGATCAATAAATGGAATTTTGAATTTGAATTTGAATTTGAATTTGAATTTTGGTCACTTTGCGCTCCGGCGCAACACGAGTCGGACTAAACCCTTGGGTGGTGTCCAATACTCATTTTTGGGCCGCCAGAAAAATATTTCTATTTTTGAAATAATTTTTGGCACAAGCCTTATTACTGGGAAACACAAATTTTTTTTTATATACTTTTCTCTTTTCTTTAATTTTCTAGCATTTACTTTCTGTTTTTTTTTTATATATAGTTTTGGATAAAAAAAAAAAAAAAAAATTTTTTTTTCTTTTTGTGTTTTATTATTATTATTTGCCTTTTATTATTTTTTTTTTTTTTCTCACACCCTTCCCGCCTCTCCTTCTCAATTCGACTGTGTCAGTAGGCGGCAATGCCGCCGGGCGACAATCGCCGAGGGCGCCAGCCGTTGCGCCCAAAAACGTCCAGCCCACGACAACAAGCAGCACAGCAGTCGCTGCAGCAACAGCAGCCACTGCAGCAACGTCAACCGACGCAACGTGCCCAGTCGGTCCACTCAGCCCTGAGGCCCATGACCATTGCCCCGCAACCACTGCTCACGCATGAGCAGCAATACATGATTCTGCAACAGCAGCAGCTACAAAGGCCGTATGAGCAGCAACCACTACCGATATCGCAGCAACAACGCGATCGCGACGCTGCAAAGCAGCGCCAGGCCCAGCAACGCCAAGCTCAACAGCAGGCCCAACGAGACCACCAGCTTGAGCAGTCATCCCCACCATCTGGCTCGGGTGAAGCCACGGCAGAGGAGATGGAGGGAGTAGAGGAAGCGAGCTCCAAAAGACGGCTCTCCGTAGAGTCGCCAACGGACGCCAACAAAGTGGCACGCGCCAACTCAGACGCAAGTTGCAGCACCGCGCCCACCAAGTCTGGTCACTCGTCATTGCACATCACCAGTGCAAACTCGAGTGCAGACTTGGTGGACCTGACCCCTCCCCATCCCACTAATAAGCCCACAGACCAGTCATTCACGCCAGTCCACAACGGGGCACGTCCTCGTCCGGCAACACCACCACCACCAGTATCGACCGCTAATGCATATTCCGGTCTAAACTGGGGAGATTTCCCTCCACTCAATTTGGATAGGGCCCCGTTGCCGCCACGAAGGCCCACTCACCAACCAACAACAGCCCAGGTGGAGCAGCACGCTGCCCACCAACGTCGTGACAGCGCCCGAGCAACGGCCCAACCACCACCAGCAGCCAAACGCCCAGCTAGGCCTCCAGCCATCATGGTCCCTGAGCTCAACCACCAGCTTATCGCCAGGGCCATGAAAGAGAAAGGTGGCATGGATGACTTCGAGGTCACACGCATTAGCAATAAATTCAGCAAAATTCAGGTTAGTAACATTACTGACCATGATACTACGAAAGCGCTACTCTCTCATTGTAACAAGGGGTACTTTACATATACCCCACGCGAAAACCGTTGTCGTTCCAAACTGCTGGTGGGGCTTGACGACTCTTATGAACCAGAGTTCATAAGGGAAGAGCTTTTAGCGAAAGACCCTACCTTGTCAATCAAGTCGGTCAGCCTATTTACGAGAGGCAACACTCGCACTCACAAATGGCTGGTGACACTCACGGCAGGTGAGTCAACGGCCAGCTTGACCAAAATCACGAGGGCCGTATACGCGCGCATTACCTGGGAGGATGTGCGACCTGATGAGGCTGTGTTGTGCCGTCGGTGCTGCCAACTCGGCCACACAAGCACCAATTGCACGTTGCCGCGCAAGTGCATTAAATGCGACCAATCGCACGAGCACGGCGCGTGCACAAACAATGACGCAAGCCAGAAGGCTTATTGCGTCAACTGCAAGGTTTGGGGCCACCCAGCCACTTGGCGACAATGCCCGGCGCGACTGGCTTACATCAGTCGCAGGGTAACCCCAATCCCAAGCAGAGCACAGCCAGCCACACAACAGCCACGGTCCACAAGACCACCTTCGGCTCCGGTCACTTCGGCCATCTCGTATGCATCCTTCCTGGCACCGCAAGCCCATTCAAAAGCTGCGCCCGTCGTCCGTCCACAGCAAACGCCCTACCCTACTAGCCATACTGAGACCCTTAGGGATATATGCAACGATCTCTTCGACGGGAAATTAGACTCGGTTATAGCCAAAATAGACCATTTGTTAGAACTCCGAAAAGCTAACGCATCACGAGAAGTCCAGTTGGCTTTCGTGATGGAAAACTTTATTGAGTTGCTACCACATCTGCGTTAGATAAGGACTATAACGGCGCCGAGATAAGTAGGCACTTCGAGTGCCACTTACTTAACGTAAATTCACTTTGTTCCCGGAAGAAGCAAGTTGAACTTGCCAACTTGCTTCAATCTAATAGCCCAGATATCATTCTTGTAAACGAAACTAGATTGCGCAAGAATCAGCGTTCTATCTCGTTCCCGGGGTACAACTTTGTCTTCCAAAGTAGACTGAACTACGCCGGTGGAGGGACCGGTATTCTTCTGAAGGCAAGCTATTCATATACTAGAATAGCACCCCCGGAGCTTCCTTCACTAGATATTACAGTAATAAAAACCTCATATCAAAGTAGAAGCATATACTTTATATCTGTATACCACTCATTTCAAAAAAACAAATCAAGCTTGCAGTCCGCTGATTTGAATTCTCTGTCAGGTTTTATATGCACGTTGAATGCACCTTTTATAATGGGAGGTGACTTCAACGCGCATCATCCATTGTGGAACTGTACTAAGGCTGATCCCAATGGAAATGTGCTCCACGACTGGTACGTGGACACACAAATCGCAGGGAATTTCTCAATTTTCCCCACTCTGTTCCCATCACGTCCAATATCAAGTGCATATTTGGACCTCTTCTTTGTCCATAACGACATCCGTATCAGAACCATTCCTGGTACTGGCATGCTTAACACTGCTATGTCATATTCAGACCACCAAGTAGTTATCTTGGAAATAGCAGGCTTGCAAGACGCGGCAGGCAACAGTGATGGTTTCATTTTGGACTTCACAGAACCTAGAACATTCCGCAACTTTTCCAAGGTACGCTGGAAACAATTCTCTCGCCAATTAGAAGAGATATCCCAAAACCTGAATATCCCTTCCCAAAGGAACCTCACGGCCACAGAGATTGACCTGTATGTAGAGGAGGTAACAATGTCGATCACTGAAGTAACGGACAAGGTGATCCCACTTCATACAGTGAAAAACCTGAAATTCGCCAATATGCCTTCTTTAGTTTTAGATCTACTGAAACTAAAGAAGACGTTGCGGCGGAGGCTATACAGGCATCGCAGGCGCGATGGCCCTGTGAGGACAGATTCCTCATCAATGCTTAAAGCATTGATAAGGAATCTGGACATCCTCCTTGCCCAAAACATCACCAACCACTACAATTCCCAATTCCAATCCCGCCTGTCTGAAATTCAGAAGGACACCCACTTATTCGCCAACATCAATAGGTTGAAGTGCAAGCCTGCCTTTGGTGTATCCCATCTACTGATTGACGAAATAATTGTCCATGAGGTCCCCATTGTTAACGAGGAATTGGGAAGGTCATTTCTCGCGTATTCTAGCGGAAATGACACAATGGGTGTTCCTGAAAATAATAACGTAGTTTCAACTTTTATTGATAAATTTAACGTAGATTTCGGTAATTTTAAATTAACTAACTTTAACAGTAATAATCCGTCTGACAATGTGACGTTGAAAAAATTTGAATTTACATCCCTTCAGGAAATACTATCTTTTATTAAAACATTGAAAAATAAAAAATCCTACGGCCATGATAAAATTCCTAACATAATTATTAAAAACTTGCCTCAAACAACTATTCGCTTGCTTTGTATAATCTTCAATAACTGCATAAACATCGGCCACTTCCCAACACCTTGGAAAATTGCGAAGGTCTTCCCTATAAAGAAGGCATTCAAGTCAGGCCTTCAGCCGTCGAGTTACCGACCAATAGCCCTGTTGTGTTGCCTCAGCAAAATCCTTGAAAAGATTATGCTGAAGCATATAAAGCTAATCATCGAGGACAACAGCCTCCTCCCAGAAATTCAGTTCGGTTTTCGTGAAGCTCATTCGACAGGTGACGCCGTGTCCCTGTTGTACAACAATGCGGTACATAACATCAGAATGAAGCGCGTTACTGTTGCCTGCCTATTGGACATTGAAAAAGCTTTCGACACCATATGGGTCGAAGGCCTTATCTGGAAGCTGAGCGAGAAACATAATTTCCCTCCCTACATCACATTGTTCATTAAGTCCTTTCTTGAGGACAGGAAATTTTATGTTAACAATATGAACGCTGATTCTTCTATCTTCATTCCTACTGCTGGAATCCCACAAGGATCTTGTCTGTCTCCGTGGCTGTTCAATATATTCACGGCGGACATTCCACTTATGCATAGGCACCCACATGGTCCGGTTCGGTATGGCCCTCTGCCAGAAAAAAATCGTCCAGTATGCGATGCTATAGTCTATGCTGACGACGTCATATTTTATGCCGCGTCAGCAGACCTCAGACTAGCCAACCGGGCCGTACAATCCCAGTTATTGGAATTGTACGAGTACTATAATAAGTGGAAGCTGCGGATAAATGCAGACAAGTCTGAAATCATCCATTTCCGCGCAAATAAATTCAAATACAAGCTCAACACGAGACGGGCGTCTAATTCACCAGTTTCGCTTAACGGCGTAACTATTAAAATTAGCACTTCCGTAAAATATCTGGGTTATAGATTCGCTTTCGACCTAAATAATTTTAAACACGTTGCAGATGTCCTTAAGAGAGCCAAAGGGGCTACTTCAGCTTTATTTCCTTTCTTAAAGCACTCTAGTGCCTTGAGGAAGGAAATAAAACTACTGTTGTACAAACAATTATTGCGTCCAACGTTTACCTATTGTTGCTTCATGTGGCACGGCACGTTATCAAAACATATGCTCGACAAACTGCTGGTTTTCGAAAGAAAAATACTCCGTATGTGTGCTAATGTGACATATCGGAGACAAGACCGATATGTCCGTTTTCCCAACACGGTAAATAATAATGAGTTATATGAACTCACCTGCCCACCTTTGACCGATTTCGTGGCGAAAATGGCTGAAAAGCAGGACCTTAGGGTCGTCAGCCACATCAGCAGCCTGGTTACCGACAATGCGACAACCGACCCTGAATACAGGGCCCTCATGGCTGGGTCGTCACGAAGACCCTTTCCGCGGAACTTACCGTAGTATCATGATCAGTTTTGTTACTAACTTGTTTTCAGATAAGTGCTCCGGACCCTTAGTCATCTATGCGACCTCGCCCACAACCCCCAGCGCTCCTGTCGGAAAACTCCGCCTAGGCGTGTGAGCTGCCGACAGACGTGCGGTGGTGGCGTTAGAGGTTGTGGGCCTCGCATAATTAATTTTAAGTTTAGCTTTAAGTCTAGTTTGTAGTGGCCCACTTGTGGGTCTTAGGTTTAATTTATTCTTAAGGCCCTTCAGGCATAGTATGTAAAGTAGTGAGTAGGCCCTTTTGGCATAGTTATAAGTTTTATTTATTTAACTTTAGAATAATCTCCTAACGAAGGCAAACTCGTAGGTTTTTTAGGCCTTTTAAGGCCTTTTCCTAATTTTAAGCGTACCACCTAATTAGCTTCCAATTCTAATTATCAGCCCTTAAATTTAGATAAGGATAACTGTCCGTTAAATTGCAGTAGTTGCCCTAAGCTTTACCATTTAAGTTTATGTATTAGTTTTATAAGGATCAATAAATGGAATTTTGAATTTGAATTTGAATTTGAATAAGCTCAGTTGACAACGTGACGTGTGAACGAGTAGATCGTCAGTTTTTTTTTTTGCAATCCAATACATACTACAAGATGACAGGCCGTGGTAAAGGTGGAAAAGGTTTAGGCAAAGGTGGTGCTAAGCGTCATCGTAAAGTGTTGCGTGATAACATCCAAGGTATCACAAAACCAGCAATTCGTCGATTGGCTCGTCGTGGTGGTGTAAAACGTATCTCTGGTCTCATCTATGAGGAGACCCGTGGTGTGTTGAAAGTGTTTCTTGAGAACGTTATCCGTGACGCTGTCACATACACCGAACACGCCAAGCGTAAAACTGTTACCGCCATGGATGTTGTTTATGCATTGAAACGTCAAGGACGTACTCTGTACGGTTTCGGAGGTTAATTCATGCTATAAACCATAACCGATCAACAGCAACAAAACAAACATAAAAAACGGTCCTTTTCAGGACCACAAAATACATTAGATACTATAAATGTAAAGAGTACCAAACCAACAACATTTATTTTTTATTTTTTTTTTTTTAATACTCTTGCACTCTCTTGTTAAATGTTAATGTTGATAATTAATCTAATTGGTATTTGTTTGAGATAAAGAGATTAACAAAATGGATAGTAAAACACGATACCAATATAATAAAAAGTGGTTATTACTCTTTGCCTGGGATATTGAATATATTTGGTTCGTCCTGAAAAGGACGGTTTTTTGTGTTTGTCGATGAAAATCGCAATCGTGTTAGAGATTAACAAAATGGATAGTAAAAACGATACCAATATAATAAAAAGTGGTTATTACTCTTTGCCTGGGATATTGAATATATTTGGTTCGTCCTGAAAAGGACGGTTTTTTGTGTTTGTCGATGAAAATCGCAATCGTGTTAGGATGGACAACAATCAACCACCAATCAATAACTATTAGCAGGAAACTTATGCCTTGCCTTCGGTCTTCTTTGGCAACAAGACGGCTTGAATGTTTGGTAAAACACCACCTTGGGCAATTGTCACACCAGACAACAGTTTGTTCAACTCCAAATATTCCATTACGGCGGCCAAGTACACTGGAGCACCAGCACCAACGCGCTCCGCATAGTTGCCCTTGCGCAAAAGTCGATGAATACGACCCACTGGGAATTGGAGTCCGGCACGGTTCGAACGACTCTTTGCCTTTGTCTTCACTTTACCACCTTTACCACGGCCTGACATATTTAATTAATATTTTTTATTTTAGAGACTTCTGATTGCTGCACTGCACTCAACGAATGCTGTTTGATTTTTGAAATAAAATTCTCGCAGCACCTCTATTTGTAACCTCGGTAGTGTACATTTGATCGACGAAATGTAACTTCTTTTTAACTACATAGTATAAGTGTGAGTGTGAGACTCTCTGTTTTTGATTGATATTGGGTAACGGTGTGTATATTGGATTTGATGTTACTAAGTTAGTTGTGTGTGTGTATTTACTCATTTAATGTAGTGTATATCTAATATCACAACCGATGACTTAAATTTGTGTGTGAGAATTCAGAGAGAAAGAGTGCATGAGTGTGTGTGTGTGTGTGTGTGTGTGTGTGTCTCCCTTGTTGCATCAACGAATTATGTATGTTTTAAGTGTACACTCGACCGACAGTACTGAAAAAGAACAAAAACAGAAGTGAAATTATAGCGCCGCACACATCGTCGTTAGCAAGCAAGCAAGCAAGCAAGCAAGCAATCATGCCGCCAAAAACTAGTGGAAAAGCAGCCAAAAAGGCTGGCAAAGCCCAAAAGAACATCTCCAAGTCGGATAAGAAGAAGAAGCGTAAGCGCAAGGAGAGCTACGCAATCTACATTTACAAGGTGTTGAAACAAGTGCATCCCGATACTGGAATCTCCAGCAAAGCCATGTCCATCATGAACAGTTTTGTGAATGACATCTTTGAGCGTATTGCTGCTGAGGCTAGCCGTTTGGCCCACTACAACAAGCGTTCCACCATCACCAGTCGGGAAATTCAGACCGCTGTTCGTCTGTTGTTGCCCGGTGAGTTGGCTAAGCACGCTGTTAGTGAGGGAACAAAGGCTGTTACCAAATACACTAGCTCCAAGTAAATGGACCCACCACCTCCATACAACATCCCCCATACAAAACACAAATGGCCCTTTTCAGGGCCGAACAAATATATTACACAAAAACATGAAAGAGTTTAATAACTATTAGATATTATATTGAATTTGATTAATATTATTATTAATATTATTATTATTTTAATTGTTATTATTATTATTATTATTATTATTATTATTATTATTATTATGTTGATGACAGACAATACAATATAATTTTATATATTAACGATAAGACGATTTGGTGCGCGCGAGTGCATTGCATGAAGGATGCTCTATTGCTGCAAATAAATATGTTAATAATTAATCATGCATGGTTGCAACATATAATATAGATATAGTTGATAATGATATTGATTAAAGTAAAGATGAAGATGGGGTTCCAACATGTTCCAACACGTTCCAACACGTTCCTTCCACAACCAACATACCAAACCAGACTGAGTGGTGTTAAGATCGAGCGCCACCACTGCATCTGTATGTGGTTGCATGCATTTTTAAGCATGAATAAGTGATGGATAATTTTTTTATCTATTTAATTATACATTGGCAACATTTGGGCATTGTTTTAGCATATTTACATATACGGCATTAATTATATATTCGTAAATATAATGAATTTTGAAAAATACTAGTCTTTATTTCCGTTGCATGTGGTTGAGTTATGAACGTTGTCAACACTATACGATGAGTGATAGATGCGTGGAAAAAGATGCATTGCATTCGGCAAACATGTGTCTACTCTCATTTAACACTAATTGTTCATGCAATATATAATTATAATTGATTATGCAGTCATTAGATTCGCAATCGTCATAAATTGCTTTTGACAATTTCCAAACAAACACATTCACAGTATTTCGGTCATCAAGGTTCACACGTTGTTCCCCTCGTTCACATCACTCACTGAATTCAACACCGAAAATTCACAAATCACTTTGTTAAGAAACAACAATTTCGCTCGTGTGTGTAACAACAAACTACTGTACTATTATGACTGAAACATCCAATGAAGTGTCAACTGCTGCTGCAGCACCAACAACAGGAGGCGGTGGTGGATCATCACCAGCTGTGGCAGTTAAAAAAGGAGGTGCAGCAGCAGCAAAAGCAGCTACGGCTAAGGCAACAGCAGCGGCGGCAGCAGCAACCACCAAGAAGCCAGCGGTGAAACGTTCGCATCCACCAACTGGTGAGATGGTGTACAATGCCATCAAGAATATGAAAGATCGTGGTGGTTCATCGTTGCAGGCAATCAAGAAGTATTTGACATCAAACTACAAGACTGACGCCGAGAAATTGGCGCCATTCATTAAGCGTTATTTGCGCATTGCTGTCGCCAACAATACGCTCATCCAAACGAAAGGTAAAGGTGCATCTGGATCATTCAAATTGGCAAAGAGCAAGAAACCAGCCGCAACAAAGAAATCCGACTCTGATGAGGGTGGTGCTAGTGTTGGTGGTGGTGGTGGTGGTAGTGCTGCAGCGAAAAAGGCTGCTGCTGCCAAATTGAAGAAGAAGAAGGCCGCCGCAGTAGCTGCAAAGAGTGCTGGTGGTGTGAAGAAAGTCGCTGCCGCAAAGTCGTCGACCAAATCATCGGCGGCAAAGTCAAGTGCTGTTGCTGCAAAAAAACCAGCAGCCGCAAAGAAATCAGCAGCTACTGCCGTTGCGGGTGGTGGTGATAAGAAGAAAGTTGCAGCTGCATCAGCGGCTGTTACAAAAAAAGCTGCCGCTAAAGAGGCTGCCGTATCAAAGGTAAAGGCAGCGCCCAAGCAAAAACCAACAAAGGCCACCAAATCGGCGACTAGTGCGACAAAGCCAAAAGCACCAAAACCGAAGAAGGCCGTTGCTGCAAAGAAATCATCAGCATCAGCTGCAAGTGGTGGTTCACCTAAGAAAGCTGCTTTAAAGAAGAAGTAATTGTTGCAAATGATGATGAAAACAAAAAACAAGAGCCCTTATCAGGGCTAAACAAATGAATTAATTTGATAGAGTATGAATATCATCAGGTCGCAGGTTGTTTTTGTTCGATTTGGGGGTGTTGTGGGGATGTTTTAGATGGGGAGAAGTGTTGTGTGTAATGGCATGGGGCAGACGCATGTTTTGAGGCCGGTAAGAAGGATGTAGGACGCATATTACGGAAATTGCATTTATATGGGATGTGTGTGTTGTATGGGCGCATGTTGTGTTGTGCAAGTTCGAATACACACGAAGGCAATTTTTTTATATAAAAAATTATAATTACATATTAAATATAGCGATATAGTATATGAAAAAAGGGTATGACTATTTACTATGTAGTGTCCTTAAAAATAGCAAAACTAAATGAGTGCAGTATGAATTAATTAGTTAAATGTGGTGGTGGTAAATTATACTCTTTGTAATTATGTGTGGTAATGGTATTTGTGGTCCTGAAAAGGACCGTTTTGTTGTTGTTGTGCAATATTGCAACACTTAAGCACGTTCACCTCGGATGCGTCGAGCCAATTGGATGTCCTTGGGCATAATGGTGACACGCTTGGCATGGATAGCGCACAGATTGGTATCTTCGAAAAGACCGACCAAGTATGCTTCGCTAGCTTCTTGCAATGCCATCACAGCGGAGCTCTGGAAACGCAAGTCAGTTTTGAAATCTTGAGCAATTTCACGAACCAAACGCTGGAAAGGCAGCTTGCGGATCAAAAGTTCGATACTCTTTTGGTAACGGCGGATCTCACGAAGGGCGACGGTTCCTGGGCGATAACGATGTGGCTTCTTAACACCTCCGGTGGCTGGCGCACTCTTGCGAGCAGCTTTAGTTGCCAATTGTTTGCGAGGGGCTTTACCTCCTGTAGATTTACGTGCGGTCTGCTTGGTACGAGCCATTATTGCGATGCGATGATGCGTGTTCACGGCAGTAACGTTGTCGAATGAATGCTGAAAATTTTTGTATTTCTTGTATTTATTAGTTCGTATGAGAAGGGGAAAAGAGAGAGAGCTGAGAGCGCAGTTTAAGCGCTCTTTGTGCTGTGCGGCCTTCAAGAACCTTCAAATAGTAGTTAAAAATCAGTCGTCGTGTAGCAGCCTTAGCAATGTTGCCGATGGCACTCCGATCGGAGTGTTTCACTACATTTTGGTGATGGCACTCCGCACTACACTACACTTGCATTTTTACTCCGGTATTCAAAGTTTACAAATACACGTGTTTGTCTCAACATATGAATATATATTTTTTAATGTTTGCTTGATATATAAGCATTGGGTACGTACTAAAGTGTTGTCACTATACATCATTTTTGACATTGCATGTATATACGAAACATATTACATATTGCACGGCTAAGGTGTAAGGCTTATATAGAATATACAAATGATATACATCTCTGGCGGCAAAACCTGCAGCTTATAAGTTAATATGACTTATATGTTCAAGATATATAGAAAAGTGAAAATGTAATTTTTTTCTTTTTTTAGGTTATTCTATTCGTGGAATTCATAGTGATCAGATTAAAGCAAGCCTTAGCCAAAATTAAAAGTTTAAAATAATTATTAAAATTGTTATTAAAGATACATTTATATAAAATAAAATAGGTTAAAGTTTTTAGTCATTATTTAGTAATTATAATAGTTATTTTCTTTATTTATTAGATATAAGTGGTGTTTGTATTAGTAATTTTATAGGTTAGGTTTTTGTTTTTAAATTTTTTCAGTATTGTTTACATACAAATTAAAAATTAAATGATTGTTTTGAGAATATGCATATCAATAAAACATATTATATACATATATATCCCATAATTTATGTAAAAATATATGAACATGTCAATGTCATATAAACTTGTACTAAACGTCAAACGTGCACTCCGGTGCACTCCGATTTTTTTCACTTGGCACTACACTTTTTTTTAGGCCAGCGGCAACATTGAGCCTTAGCGTACAGTCGTGTTTCAATTTGCTCCAATATCAAGTGTTAATAGTGAATAAAGTACATATAAGCGGAGAGTGTACAGTCGGCCGACAGAAGTTATTCTCACTTCCTCTTTGCGCCGTATTCGTATCGCGGTGTGTTTGGCCACAATAGTGTGTGTTGAGTTGCCAGCCACATTTGTATATACTTATATACAAAGTGTGAGCTGTGGGTAGTGCGTGTATTGTCGGCACGTGTTACCATACCATATGGCAGACCAATTCAATCAAAATAGTTGTGAAAATAAGGAAAGTTCTGGAAACAGTTTATATTCATTACCATTGCCAAACATTAATGTGGTAGAAAATGCGCGCGGTTTTGCAGATATTTCTGTAAAAAAGAAAATAAAAGATGTTAAAAGTAAAACTGATTTAATTAAAAAATTGAAATCATTGCAAATTAAAATAAGTAATAATAAAACACAATTTAAAGAATTAAATAATCAAAAGAAGATATTATACAGAAGAAAAATGAGTGGTAATTCAATCTCAGCACGTAAACGTGCCAATAAGCGCAAACATCTAAACGAATTAGATCAAGAATCTGCAGATAAAATCAAAGAAGCGACAGAACTAAAAACAATAGAAAAAGTGAAAGCTGTTATTAAAAAATATATTAATGAGTATGGCCCTGAAGAAGGCTTGCGTGTGTTAAACCGTGTCAATGATGCCGTGGACATAATTGCCTCGGAAGCCTCGGGGGATTCTGAAATGGAAATAATGGGTGTGAATGATATACAATCAATTTGCAGTGAATCTAATAACATAATGGAAATTGAAGTACCAAAAAGTATTTCTCCCAACATTGTGGATGACAGTTTTAACCAATGCAAGCGTCGCACAAAGAAAGCAACAAAAAATAATAATAGTGAAAATGTAAAAACACAACAACAAAAAAAAAATGTATTGGTAAATACTGCACCTGTTAAAAGCGGCGAAATTAATGATAAAAAAGGAAGAATTCCACCAATTATCGCTAAAACATTGGATGTGAATGACTTCTTAAAAGAAAATGAAAGCCTAAAAGGCAAATTTGTGGTTAATATCCTGCGCAACAACCAAAAGGTCATCAAATGTGATTCAATTGAAACCAAGAACACAATCTTTAATAAACTAAAGGTGCATTCTAAATATGGTGCACATACGTACCAGAACACTGAGGAAAAAAATTTAGTGTTCCTATGTCAAGGCATACACTACTCCATTGACACGGATTACATCAAGGAAGAATTAATCAAAAAAGTGGGTGATGTTGTAGTGAATGTGGCCAAACACATCACACCACGTTCTAAAAAATTTGGTTACAATCTTGATCAGTTTATAATTAGCTTCAAACCGAAGACGGATGTGACAAAAATAGTCTCTATTAAAGAGCTTGCTCATCATCGAGTTAACATGATAAAATTTGTGTCATTCGAAATCGTACAGTGCAAAAACTGTTGGAGCTTTGGGCACACAAAAAACTACTGCTCAGCAAATTTCAAATGTATTAAATGCAAGGCCCCGCATGCCCAAGGAGAATGTCCAAAAAAAGAAGACGACAGTGCTGACTGCTGCAATTGTGGAGGTCAACACACCGCAAATTTCAGAGGATGCCCGACACATATTAATATCAAGCAGGCAAGATTGGCGAAAGCAGCCACGCAGAAGATTGAAATCCCTGTGCAAGAAGTGAATCTTCATCATCATCAACCAGTACAACGGCAGCTGATGCAACCTCAAGCCTATCAGAATCAAAACAACATGGCAACGACATCAATAAATACCAAGGGGGTATCAGTTTCCTATGCTAATGCGTTAGCTAGCGCAAATAAAAATAATAACATTAATCCTTATTCTAAATTAAGTAATAACACTAATGAAAATGTTACTCCTACTAGGTCTTCCAGCAGCAGTGGCAATCTTGACGGACAGGGCGCAATTCAGCAAATACTATTTGACGAACCTACAAAATTATTTGGTGTGGACATCTTCCAGCTGATGGAACAATGCTCTAATTTTAGGGACCATTACTCCCAATTAACCAATTTAATGGACAAACAAAGAGCGTACATTAAATTTGTGCAAATACTGATCTCTCCAAAAAATGATTAAAAATCAACTCTCTTTCCTAACTTTGAATGCTAACTCATTGCGAGCAATTGCAAGGAGGGCTAAATAAACGGTACTTCTTAATGACATAAAACTCCCGATTTTATTCTCTTACAAGAAACTAATCTTCTTCCAAGACACAATCTCGCAATACCAAACTACTCTACTTTTCGGGTAGATTCAAATAGAGCTGGCACGGCGGTTCTAGTCTTCAATAAACACATTGCTAAAAAAGTGTCTATTTCAACCAGTTGCATAAAATGCACGGCCGTCACATCTATTATCAATCATGAAGAAATTGCAATAATCTCCATTTATGTCCCTGTTAATCAACGAGTTCAAGATATAGTAGGTGATTTAAACCTAATTCTCAATACAGCGTTGAAATACAAATATTTTATTCTGGGCGGCGATTTTAACGCCAAAAGTACAGCATGGCACAATGATGTATCCAATCCTATTGGAAGAACAATTGAAAATGTTTTTGACAAATTTAATGAGTACATCTCTATAGTCTCTCCTTCTAATCCTACTAGAGACTGCGCGAAAGCAATCTTAGATTTTTATGTAGTCAGTCACTCACTTCTGTCGCCCATGATCGACTTTAATTCATATAACATTTCGAGGATCACATCATTCTCAGATCACCTGGCCATTCTTCTCAAATTTAATTTCAATTCGGGTATTAGCTTTGCTCCCCCAATTCCCAAATTTTACGTCAATTATGATAAGGTTGACTGGGAGTCATTCAATGATCTGGCGGATATAGAATTTGAAAACGTTTCCATCTCAGACAGTCAAAATCTGTCCAATAACGAAATTGAAGAATTTGCGTCTACCTTAAATACTGTAACTTCATCACTGATGCAAAAAATTAAAGAAACGTTACCAGAAAAGTATTCGGTATGTACCAATTTGCCATTCAGACTGATTAACTTGATCAAAGTAAGGAAAACTCTTAAAAAAAAGCTTAATAGGGCATTTAAGAAATTCTATTCAAGGCATTCCTCCCAGTACCTGTCGTGTAAACAAGAGCTTAAAGAAATTGATGTTGTATGATGGTGACGCTTCGTTGCTCAATAATTATAGACCGATTTCAATGGTGCCGGTACTGGGGAAAGTTTTGGAAAAAGTTATATTAATAAAAATAGAAAAATTTCTGGACTGTTCCTCTCCTAAAATCGTACAAGAATACCAATATGGGTTCCAAAAAGGGCTATCAACAATGCATCCTTTACTGGTGGTGACGTCAGAGGCCGCGTCAGCAGCAAATCTACACCAGTACACTGCCTGTGTTTTCTTAGACGTTCAAAAGGCATTTGATGCGGTATGGTTGGATGCACTTCTTTTTAAATTGCATTTCATATACAAATTCCCAATTATAATTTCAAACCTGATTCGTAGCTTCCTCACAAACAGAAAATTTTATGTATCTATTGATGACATCTCCTCAGAATTAGCCGATATTGAAACGGGTGTTCCTCAAGGCTCCATTCTGGACCCGCTCTTATACAAACTGTTTGTGGCCGACATGCCAAATCCAGGTCCTAATACACAGCAGATTCTTTATGCTGACGATACCCTAATATTTGCTACTTCAGTGTCTCCCCTGAGAGCAACTCAATTAGCTCAGTTACAATTGAACTCGGTAATTCAGTATTGTAAAGACTGGAAAATTTCCATAAATAGCAAAAAAACCCAATTCATGGTCTTCTGTCCAAACAGCAAAAACAGAACCGCGAAAAGACACCTAGAAATGAAACGCTGTGTAATAAATGTTAATGATACTCCTGTAAAGGTTTCTTCGTCGTGCAAATATTTAGGGGTTACGTTGCAAAGTAATATCAAGTTTGATACACATGTAAATAACTGCATACAAACGGCCAAAGGCGCACTAGGTGCACTATTATATATATGCAGGTTTAAAACCTTCAATGTAAAGCTACGATGTCTGTTGTACAAGGCTCTCATTCGACCGATAATAGCCTACGCATATCCAATATGGATGAATTTTAGCAAAGGCACATTAAAAAAACTTAATTCATTTGAAAGGTCGTGTTTGAGAAAACTCAATAACGACACCTATTATAAGAGGTTTTATAGAGGGGAAAATACGCTTTCCAATCTCGGTTTATATAATAAATACAATATGCCGTATATCTGTACGCACTTGCTGGATCGAGGTATTAAATTCATTAACAAAATTCCTGACTCTGACAATTCCATTGTTCGCTCCTTAAATGTTTTGTCAAATGCTGATTTTGCGACCCTGGACTACAGGACGCCGCTGTTGCTGAATGAACCCATTTATTTAAATAATTTAAGAAGCTATTATATTAATGAAATATAAAGTATTATAGTTATTATCTAAATGTAAAATTCCAATATTGTACAGTTAGTTTTAGTTATAGATTTTAAGGTATTAGTTTTAGTTTTTAGTTTTAAGATTATGAAATGAAAAAAAAAAATAGGTGAACACATTGTTAAAATATTACAAGATAATTACCGTACAATTTCATGTATCATATTTAATAAAAATGACAAGGGCTGAACCCGTCGGGCGACCCCAGTCAATCTTACCTTATCACATAAATGTAAAATTAGTATTTTAAGCGGTAATAAATATTTTTTTGAAAAAAAAAAAAAAAAATACACACCGTTACCCAATATCAATCAAAAACAGAGATTCTCACACTCACACTTATACTATGTAGTTAAAAAGAAGTTACATTTCGTCGATCAAATGTACACTACCGAGGTTACAAATAGAGGTGCTGCGAGAATTTTATTTCAAAAATCAAACAGCATTCGTTGAGTGCAGTGCAGCAATCAGAAGTCTCTAAAATAAAAAATATTAATTAAATATGTCAGGCCGTGGTAAAGGTGGTAAAGTGAAGACAAAGGCAAAGAGTCGTTCGAACCGTGCCGGACTCCAATTCCCAGTGGGTCGTATTCATCGACTTTTGCGCAAGGGCAACTATGCGGAGCGCGTTGGTGCTGGTGCTCCAGTGTACTTGGCCGCCGTAATGGAATATTTGGAGTTGAACAAACTGTTGTCTGGTGTGACAATTGCCCAAGGTGGTGTTTTACCAAACATTCAAGCCGTCTTGTTGCCAAAGAAGACCGAAGGCAAGGCATAAGTTTCCTGCTAATAGTTATTGATTGGTGGTTGATTGTTGTCCATCCTAACACGATTGCGATTTTCATCGACAAACACAAAAAACCGTCCTTTTCAGGACGAACCAAATATATTCAATATCCCAGGCAAAGAGTAATAACCACTTTTTATTATATTGGTATCGTTTTTACTATCCATTTTGTTAATCTCTAACACGATTGCGATTTTCATCGACAAACACAAAAAACCGTCCTTTTCAGGACGAACCAAATATATTCAATATCCCAGGCAAAGAGTAATAACCACTTTTTATTATATTGGTATCGTGTTTTACTATCCATTTTGTTAATCTCTTTATCTCAAACAAATACCAATTAGATTAATTATCAACATTAACATTTAACAAGAGAGTGCAAGAGTATTAAAAAAAAAAAAATAAAAAATAAATGTTGTTGGTTTGGTACTCTTTACATTTATAGTATCTAATGTATTTTGTGGTCCTGAAAAGGACCGTTTTTT